>JAFMOD010000962.1:769672-817436 GCA_019802435.1 Corydoras maculifer
TATGTTGAGCACAAGAACTTCGAAGGATTTTGACTCATACTTATTATGAAGTGTTACATTTATGTTTTCTTTATAGATCATAGCCACTCCACCTCCTCGTCCACTAAGACGTGGTTTATGAGCATAAGTATAACCAGGTGGAGAGGCATCATTTAATGTTAGGTATTCATTGGCCCTAATCCAGGTCTCTGTGAGACAAAAGACATTTAGGAAGTTATCAATTATTATTTCCTGAACTAGAGCTGATTTTGATGAAAGTGACCTAATGTTTAATAATCCAAGTTTTAACTTAAAAGTGTTTCTTACATTACTTGAGGTTGTATTGATATTAATGAGATTCTTTTGGCACACTTTTTGGACTCTTTTTGATTTTTGCTCACTGCGATACTTAATAACTGTCTTAATGGTATGGAACCTAGTTATTGTGGGTGACGACTCCTGGCAGTTCGCAGGCAGTTGGTTAGGCCATACTGTCTGCTGCCTGGCCTTGGCTCTGAATTGGCAATTTTATTCCTATCTGTAGAAAAAACCCTATCGGCTATGTTATGTGACATGAGCACAGCACCCTCCCGGGAAGGATGGATGCCATTCCATTTCAAAAGGCCAGGCCTTCCCTCAAAAGTAGACCAATTATCGATAAAGGTAATGTTGTTTTCTGAGCACCACTTAAAGGTTCTTTTCCAGCTGCAGCATCCTGCTGCATTAACTCGGCGCTAGCCCCGCCATTAGCCATTTCCCCTGCTGCACAATAGGCTACATTAGCTTCGCGCTAGACCCGCCATTATTTTTGCTTTTGTTTCTCCCTCTTCGGAGGTTGGAGCAATGAGGGGAATTGACCGCGTTCCGGAGTATGGGGAGATCGTGCTCCCTCTCTCGGCTCCGATCAAGCTCCCGTACATTGGTGACCAGTCGGGAGCTGTCGGACAGGGAGAGGGTGCAGTTTTACGTCTCCCGACTCCGGGGACCTGCACGGAGGTGGGCCGAGGGCCTGGTGGCCACCAGGGCTGACTGCCTCACTTCAGCCGGCCGGTTCAAGGTGGCCTTTCTAGGCTAGTTCGCCCCGGGTTCGGATGCCTGCGCCGCTGCGCAAGCCGCCGCTGCGCAAGCCGCCGCTGCGCAAGCCGCCGCTGCGCCCCTCTTGTCATCTGGTCCGCGAGATGTATACGCCGCCGGCAAGCCGCCTCACAGACGCTCGACCAGTGATCCGCCCTGCGAGCTGCCCCACACTGTCAGCGAGCGCGAACCACTCGGCTTCTCCGGCCATCCGCTCCGCGAGTGGTTCTACGCGTGTCCTCAGCGGTCTGCCACTCATCTTAAGCATTCTGCCGCTCATCGCCGGCATTCAGCCGTTAGCCGTCAGCATGCCGCTCCGCGAGCCGTCCCGCTCCGCCGGTCTGCATCTGTTGCGTCCCGTCCAGAGCCATCCGGGTTCCGTTCGGGTTGCGCCAGGACCTATTTCTTATGTGGGGTTGCCGTGGTACTGGCCCACTCTTTTTGTGTCCAGGAGGCGGAGAGGAAAGAGGCTGGGAAACTAGGCGAGGTGTCCAGCGCATCACCTGGGTTGCATTTCAGTGGTCCGATGAGGACGCAGTGGTTGTCTATGGTCCCCGCTCAAGAGCAGTTAACCACCGCTCGGGACCATTCCTCACCTGCTCTGGACCGTAATTCGCCCACGCTGAACTGTTTGCCTCTTGTTCGGGACCATCCACTTCCCACTCTAAACAGTCTTGCACTCGCTCTAAACAGTCTCCTCTCCACTCTGGACAATGTGCCACCCACTCCGGACAAGGTGCCCTCCATACTAGACAGTTTGAAAGCCGCTCAGGAGGCACGGGTCTCTATGCCGGACACCCAGCGTATGGACAAAGACTGTGCTATGCTCGCGTCTACTCGGGTCACCTCTGCGGTCGCACTCCCTCCAGCACCTGAGTCCGCGTTAGCCGCTCCAGCACCTGAGTCCGCGTTAGCCGCTCCAGCACCTGGGTCCGCGTTAGCCGCTTCAGCACCTGAGTCTGCGTTAGCCTCTCCAGCACCTAAGTCCGCGTTAACCGCTCCAGCACCTGAGTCCCCGTTAACCTCTCCAGTACCTGAGTCCGCGTTTTTCTCTCCAGCACCTGAATCTGCGGAAGTATCTCCGGCGTCTGATCCCGCAAGTATCACCCTCAAAGAGTCACATCTCCCTCGCGCTCCCAAAGGGTCACGTCGCCCCCGTTGGATGAGCCTCGCCGGTTCACCGTCCTCAGAAAACCACGTCGCCCTCGTGCCCTCAAAGAGGCCTTGCCGACTTCACGCCCTCAACAGGTCTCGCCGCTGTCGCGTCCTCATAGGCACCCCCTTTATTTTTTCCCCGGCTGGCTTTGCAACATGTCAGGTTTGGGAGTGCTAGGCCTCTCAAAGGGTCACGTCGCCCTCACGCTCTCAAATGGTCACGTCGCCCTCGCGCTCTCAAATGGTCACGTCTCCCTCGCGCTCTCAAAGGGTAACGCCGCTCCCGCATTCTCAAAGGGTCACGGCGTCCACGCATCCTCAAAGCGTCACGTCTCTCTCGCGCCCTTAAAGGGACACGTCGCCTTCGCATCCTCAAGGGGTCACGTCACCCTCGCGCTCTCAAGGGGTCACGTTGCCCTCGCGCTCTCAAAGGGTCACGGCATTCCCGCATTCTCAAAGGGTCACCGAGTTCCCACATTCTCAAAGGGTCACGTTGCCCTCTCGCACTCAAAGGGTCATGTCGCCCTTGCTCTCTCAAATGGTCACTTCTCCCTCACGCTCTCAAAGGGTCATGTCGCCCCTGCATTCTCAAAGTGTCACGTCGCCCTCGCATTCTCAAAGGGTCACGGCGTCCCCGCATCCTCAAAGGGTCACGTCTCCCTCACGCCCTCAAAGGGTCACGTCGCCCCCGCATCCTCAAAGGGCCACATCTCCCTCGCGCTCTAAAGGGGTCACGTCCCCCCCGCATCCTCAAGGGGTCACGTCTCCCTCGCACCCTCAAAGAGACACGTCGCCTCCGCATTCCTCAAGGGGTTATGTCACCCTCGTGCTCTCAAGGGGTCATGGCGCCGCCATGCTCTCAAAGGGTCACGTCGCCCCCGCATCCTCAAGGGGTCATGTCACCCTTGCGCTCTCAAGGGGTCATGACGCCCTCGCGCTCTCAAAGGGTCATGTTACCTCTGCGCTCTCAAAGGGTCACGCCTCCCTCACGCTCTCAAGGGGTCACGGCTCTACCGCACTCTCAAAGGGTCTCGTCACTCCCACATCCTCAAGGGGTCACGTCGCCCCCGTGCACTTAGAGTCACGTCGCCACTGCGCTGTCAAGGGGTCGCATCGTCTCTGCAAGTTAGATGAGCCTCGCCGGTTCACCGCCCTCAGAAGGCCATGTCGCCCTCGTGCCCTCAAAGAGGCCTCGCCGACTTCGAGCCCTTGACAGGTCTCGCCGCTGTCGCGTCCTCATAGGCACCCCTTTTTTTTTTTTTCCCCGGGTGGCTTTGCAACATGTCAGGTTTGGGAGTGCTAGGCCTCTCAAAGGGTCACGTTGCCCTCGCGCCCCTTTGTTTTTTTTTTTTCCCGGGTGGCTTTGCCCCCTGATTGTTTTGGGGGGCGATATGTCAGGGTTGGGAGTGCTAGGCCACTCCTCCCTGTTTTCATTTTGGTTTTGGCCGTTCAGGGTTCCCATAGGTAAGACCCATTCCCTAGAGCTGGGATTGGGTCCTACCTAATCACATGTGGCCTGCTGACTACACTTAAGTCAGCAGGCCAGCATTATATATATATATATATATATATATATATATATATATATATATATATATATATATATATATATATATATATATGCATTACACTTATGTTACGTTGGGTTCTGTATTTGCTTTGTTTTCGGTTTAGCGTCGCGTTGACGCTTTCTTTTCGGTTTTGTTTTGCGTTTTATTTAATAAATCTCTTCTTGCGTCTTACCTGGTCGCCTGGCTCGCTCATTACCGACTACATCGCACCGCGCAGTGCCGCCTGTGGACGGACTGCGCCATCCAATGTAACAAAGAGTGGATTCAATTATATTTTTACAAAGGCTTGAGTTAATGGAAAGTTGTGAGTTACACTAGAAAACATGTGGGTGTACCAAAAAATGTATTTTGCCAAACAATTATATTAATTTAAATAATCCTAAACTTGCACAGTATCAGGTTTCATAAATATATACAAGTGCAACATCTCACAAAGTCCATACTTTCTCTCAATGTCTGGTCTGCTTGCTGCTTCTTTTCACCGGACACAGAAAGAGGGATTATTACAGACATTAATGAAAGGCAATTGTTACTATTTACCTGATCTGTATCCCAACACTGCCTCCTCTTTACAGGCTCCTAGCACCATAGCACCATACAGTCCAACTTCCTTAAAAAAACACATACAGACACAAGCAAATTTAATTAATTTGGGGGTACATTAAAAAGTAAATTTTCTTAGAATATTCTGTGTGGGACTGGGTTATTATACAATGAATATATTCACAAACCAGTAAATCCATCTGGGACGTTCAGGTGATGGAGTCTTTCCCTCTCACTCTCTCTCTCTCTCTCTTTTTCTCTCTCTCTCTTAAACACACATTCTGTGCCCTTCATTCTCTCTCTCTGTTATACGCACGCAGACACACACACACACACACACACACACACACACACAGTCTCATTCAAACACACACACACACACACACACACGATTCAAGGTGTTTTACTGGCATGACAAACAATGTTATTTTTGTAATGCCATAGCTTACAAATCATAATCCTAAATAAAAATACAATCTAAAATTCAAAAACAAAATAAAAATAAACAAAAATAATCCATCTATCAAAGTTATTCATCATGATAGATGGTGCGATGTATTCTTAATAATACAAATATTTAATGATATGATATGAGACAAGAGATGGCATTTAAAAAAAAAACATAATTCTAAAAACGGTAATGATATTATAACTTTGTTTCCTCTGTGTCTCCTGCATTAAATGCATCTCTTTATCCAACCTCTTGACTTTTTTGACAAATTGACTACCAAAGTTAGAATCAATTACAATCAAACACGGACACACAACCGAAACAGCACTGACATTAAATTTTACTAGAACAGAAACGAACAGGTAAGGCGGTTTTAAATATGCAAAAGTGGAACCATGTTACATGACAATCAGGTCAGTAAAATAATTAACCATTTAAAATATAATTAATTACGACAGTTTGGACATGTAAAACTTCAAAACTTCAAGTTCACATATTTATGTAGCACTTTTTACAAAGGTGCATTTTCTCAAAATAATTGTGGAGTTTTTAAGGCCAAACTTCCAAAAAGGAAGCCCACACTACAGTGGCAAGTTAAACACTCTAGTTTTGTTTAGTTTTAAAATAAACAATTCTTGTAAGGGTCAAGGGGCAAGGCTCAGTGAAGGACGAGCGGGATGATCCAAAAAACTCTGCGCCGAGGAGTCTGGAACGGCAGCTTAAGAAGATGCTGTCGTCAATGAGTTGCACCTGCAACTAATAGTCTGGAGAGGGCAATGAGAGATTAACAGCATTATTGACAGGTGTGGAATTGGGTGTGTGAGGAGCAGAGAGTGGAGCAGCATGGCGTGAGCATTTAGGTGTAGAAGTGGGTGTGTGTGGAGAAGAGAGCAGAACCGCGGTGCGTAAACGTAAATGTGTAACATCACCCCCCCCCCCAGAAAAAGGCAGTCCCACCTGAGAAATACTCCCTCGAGACCCAGTCCGTCGACCTTGGCGGGGCGGCAGACCTCTAGGCCGAGGGGCGGGGCGGTTAGGGTGATCCCGGTGGAACTCCTGGATGATGCTAGGGTCCAAGATGTCTTCGGTGGAGACCCAGCTCCTCTCCTCAGGACCGAACCCCTCCCAATCCACCAGGTACTGTACCTTGCCCCGGTGCCGGTGGGAGTCCAACAGAGAGGACACACGAAGTAGATGTTAGAGCCGTTTCTCTCCTGTCTCTCTCTATTGGACTCTGTCCAATTGGAATTCAGGGGACCGGGAACAAATGGTTTCAGAAGGGAGACCTGAAAGTTCGGGTGCACCCGCAAATGGCGTGGGAGCTTAAGCCGAACAGCGACCTCATTAACGATGGCCTCCACTCGAAAGGGGCCCAAAAACCGAGGTAGGAGTTTTCGAGTACCCTGATGACACCTGATATCCCGGGTACTGAGCCAAACCATGTCACCTACTTTGTACCGTGGAGTGTCATCACGAGAGCGATCCGCAAAGCGCTTGTATCTCCGTATTACTGCCTCAACCCACTGGTGGACCTGAGCCCAAACCTCCTCGCTGCGCTGAAACCAAGCATCTACTGCTGGTGCCTCCGACTCCTCCCCGCTCCAAGTTGCAAAGGGAGGCTGGTAGCTCAGTACACACTGGAACGGGGTGAGACCGGTGGCCGAATAACGCAGTGAGTTCTGGGCAATCTCCACCCAGGGGAGGTACCGTGACCAATCAGATGGATTGCGGTGGGCATAAATACGGAGGAACCTGTTAGTCTCTTGGTGCGAGCGTTCACAGGCCATATTAGTCTTGGGGTGGAACCCCGAGGAGAGACTGACAGAGGACCCCAGCTTCTCACAAAACGCCCCCCAAAGAGCTGACGTGAACTGGGGACCTCTATCTGAAAGGATAACCTCCGAAACGAGGTGAACACTCTTGAGAACAAAATTGCAGCCGTCTTGAACGCCGAGGGCAACCCCCTAAGTGGGAAAAGTTTAACCGCCCGGGAGAACCGATCGAGAACTGAAAGGATGGTATTATAGCCGTTGGAGGAGGGAAGACCAGTCACGAAGTCTAGTGCTATGTGGGCCCAAGGCCGCTCTGGCACTGGCAAAGGGCACAGCTTACCCGCTAGAAGCTCCCGGGGGGTCTTACAGGCAGCACAGATAAAACATGAGCGCACAAAGGATTGTACGTCGGACTCCCACCAGAACCTCCGTTGGATAAGCTGGATGGTACGCAAGACGCCCGGGTGGCCAGTACACAAGGAGGAGTGGGCCCACGTGATTATGCGAGGTCGAAAGGGCAAAGAAACGTACCTCACTACCTCGGGGCAGTTAGATGGCACAGTAATAGTGCGCATGAATTCTAGAAAGCGCATCTGCCCAGCTGTTCTCCGAACCTGGAAGGAACGAGATTTGGAGATTAAATAGATTGAAGAACAAAGCATAATGGGCTTGGCGAGCATTGAGGCGCTGCGCAATCTCAACATACTCCAAGTTTTTGTGATCAGTCAGGATGAGGATGGGGAGAGAGGACCCTATGAGCCAATGTCGCCACTCCTCCAAGGCTAATTTGATGGCTAAGAGCTCTCGGTCCCCGATCCCGTAATTACATTCGGCCGGCAAGAACTTGCAGGAGTAATAAGCGATGGGACACGCTTGAGCTAATCCTCCCGTGGACAGCGATAGCACGGCACCGGCCTTACTACAAGAAGCGTCCACCTCCACGATGAACTGCCGCCCGGAGTCCGGATGGGCCAATACAGGTTTCATGCTAAAACGTTTTTTAAGGGTGTTAAAGGCCCAATCCGCCTCCGAGCTCCAGTGCAACACGGAGGGGTTGCCCTTAAGGCTGGACATGAGTGGCAGAACGATTCGACTAAAATCCTGAATAAAACGCCTATAAAAATTGGCGAACCCCAGGAAACGTTGAAGTTCCCGGGGTGAGGTCGGTGTCGGCCAGTCCAAAACCGAATGTACCTTGCCGGGGTCCATCTCGATCCCCTTATGGGAAATGATAAAGCCCAAAAAGGAGACCGAGTCCCGGTGGAAAACACACTTCTCCCCCTTAACGTACAGCCCATTAGCGAGGAGACATGATAGAACTCGCCAAACTAGGGCGACATGGGAGGACAGGTCACCCGAAAAAACTAGGTAAACGATGACCCCCTGGTGTAGAAACTCCCGAAGCACATCGTTAACGAAGGCCTGGAAGACCGCAGGGTCGTTGGTGAGGCAGAAAGGCATCATCTGATATTCATAATGCCCCCAGGTGGTAATAAATGCGGTCTTCCACTCGTCTCCCTTCCGAATCTGAACCAGGTTATACGTGTTACGAAGGTCTAATTTGGTGAACACGTGCACCCTGTGTAGCAGTCCGAGGTTGGACGGGACCAGCGGAAAGGGGTACGGGTAACGCTTAGTTGCCTTATTAGGTTCTCTGAAGTCGATGCAGGGGCGCAACTCCCCTCCCTGTTTAGGCACAAAGAAGAACCCTGAAACCGACGGCGATTTGGAAGGTCGAATGAAACCATTGCGTAGGACCTCCTCGATGTGACTATGCATGGCCCGCGTCTCAGCTACCGAAAGAGGGTAAGGGCGCGCGTGTGGTAATTTAGCCCCTGGCACCTGGTCAATAGCACAGTCAAAGTGACGATGGGGAGGAAGTGTATTCGCACGAGTTTTACTGAATACCTTGGCCAGGTCGGAGTACACCTCAGGTACCTGAGAGGGCAACTGGGAACCTGGAGACACCCCGGACGTGGAGAATAGGTGGCGCAGAGGGGGTTCGATGCACACCTGTCGACACCGGGATGACCATGACCGGACCCGCAGCTCGGTCCAGGAGATAACAGGGTCGTGTCGCCTCAGCCAGGGCAGCCCTAGAATGACAGGTACAGAGAGAGAGGAAATGATAAAAAACACGATCTCCTTAAAATGATCCTCTCCAATACCTATCCAGAGGGGAGGTGTAGAGCTTTTAGCCCCCCCTGAGGGCAGTGGGCTACCGTCCACGGCCTGGATGGAAATAGTGGTCTCGAGGGGCTCCTCAGGGATGCCCCACTGACAGCAGAAGCCTCGGTCTATGAAATTGTCGTCCGCTCCAGAGTCCACCAGCGCAGCAGCCGTCAAAGTAGAGTCCTTAAAAAACAAAACAGAATTTAAGCACAATGATTGCTGGCTCACTACCCCTGATACTCTCGCCGCGACTTTAAGTCCATCACGTGTGGGAGATGAGTGTGCCGGTGAAGAACGGCCCCGGCGATCGGGTCTAACGTCGCAGTCCTGTAGGGCATGCGAAGAGCTCTCTACAATACACGCAGAGACCAAGTTGGACTCTGCATCGACATTCCTGAGGGGTCAGGTGGGACCATCCCAGCTGCATGGGTTCAAGCTCCGAGTCCCGTGGTGCTGGAGGTGGGGCAATCTCCTTCCATCCTGGCAGACTGGCAGAATGGCGACTATAGGTGCGAGATTTAGGGACCATGGCGAGATGTTGCTCCATCAGGACGGCAAGACGGATGAGATCGTCCAGTGTGGCTCCAAAATCCCGTCCCGCGATCTCGCGTTGGATATCCCGGCGCAGACCCTCCCGGAACATGACCGTTAGGACAGATCCGCTCCAGCCCATCCTCGCTGCAAGCACACGGAACTCCAGAGCATAGTTGGACACCGATCGGGTTCCCTGGCGAAGCCGGTTCAGCTGCGTGCCCACCACCTCTCCTTCCAGGGGGTGGGCGAAGGCGGTGCGGAAAGCCTCATGGAAAGCTGCAAAGGACCGGCATTCGGGACTCTGTGCCACCCAGATGGCAGTCGCCCACTCGCTTGCTCTGCCCGTCAGCTAAGAGATTATCAAGGAGATTTTATCGACCTCACTGGACCTGGGATGGCTACGGAAGTAGTGATCGCATTGCATTAGAAATGAGCGGAATTTACCTGGGCTTCCGTCAAACCGTTCGGGCTCCAAAAGGCTATAAGTGGCAGCGGTGGGTAGGGGAGGCACATCGGTGTCTGGATCGCCCGGGTCATTTCACTGAGTCCGCTCTGGAGCTCCACCAGGGCACCTCCTTGAGCCTGGAGGACCTCGTCCGTCCGTGATGTGTTGTTGGCAGAGTTATGTTACGTTTAGCATCCTGTTGCCGGAGGAACATAGGGAGGCGTGCTTGCAAAACCAAAAATAGAGTTTATTTCCTTCAGGCAGGGAAAAAACAACTTAAAGAACACAAAAGCAAAAACAGTCAATAGTTCTTTAGATGAAAACTTCCCCACAAGCAGCGGAAGGGAGCGGCTCACGTCAGAGGCAGAGAGTGAGCGGTGAAAAACGCTGGCGAGGGGGGGGGGCGTGAGCAGCGGAGTCCCCGATGTCTCTACATCACCCGAGGAGAGCGATCCTATTAAGAGGTAGCGAGTCAACATGATTATATGTGAGTCTCGCCGTGAGCGTGTAGGTGTAGAAGTGGATGTATGTGGAGAAGAGAGCGGAACCGCGGGTCGTGAACATGAATGTGTAACAACCCTTTAAATGAAAGATAGATATATATATATATATATATATATATATAAGATATATATATATATATATATATATCATTCATTCATTCATTCATTATCTTCCGCTTATCCTCTATTAGGGTCGCGGTGGGGTTCCCCATGCCCATCCAGGGGAGAACGTCTCGGGCGCTGGGCAGATAGACCCAGGACAGGGCGCCAATCCATCGCTGGGCACACACTCACTCACACAGACACACTCTATATGGGGCAATTTGGAGAATTCAATTAACTTGATCCATGTTTTTGGACTGTGGGAGGAAACCGGAGAACCCGGAGGAAACCCNGCACACACTCACTCACACAGACACACTCTATATGGGGCAATTTGGAGAATTCAATTAACTTGATCCATGTTTTTGGACTGTGGGAGGAAACCGGAGAACCCGGAGGAAACCCACGCAGACACGGGGAGAACATGGAAACTCCACCCAGATGGGGATTCGAACCGGGAATCCCTAGCGCTGAGAGGCGAACGTGCTAACCACTAAGCCACCGTGCCGCCTATATATATATATATATTTATTTTAACTATATGTTTATTAAAGCTAAAATGCTGGTCAGTAATAGATAGCTTTTATTAACTTAAAAATTACTCACCCCATCAAATATTTGGGGGGAGAAATTCATGAACATCCTCTTTTGATACCACTATGTGCACCCATAAATTTTACAGCTTTGGTGCCAAGAACATGCTGCTATTGTGGAAAGACTTAATTCATTCATTCATTCATTCATTATCTTCCGCTTTATCCTATATTAGGGTCGCGGTGGGTTTCCCCATGCCCATCCAGGGGAGAACGTTTCGGGCGCTGGGCAGATACACCCAGGACAGGGTGCCAATCTATCACTGAGAAAGACTTAACTGAGAAGCAAAATCACTTATCACAACCTGTTGGTTTAGTGCCACTTCAGCAGATTAGGTGGATTGGAAAGGATGATGGATGAAGGATGATGGGGTACTAGAAACTGCTCCCCCTGGAGACTCTGTAGTCCTGCTGGGGGACTTCAACGCATACGTGGGCAATGACAGTGAGACCTGGAGAGGTGTGATTGGGAGGAATGGCCCTTCTGATCTGAACCTGAGTGGTGTTCAGTTAACTTCTGTGCAAATCACGGTTTGTCCATCACGAACACCATGTTCGAGTACAAGCGTGTCCATAAGTGCACATGGCGCCAGGATGCCCTAGGCCGCAGTGCAATGATCGACTTTGTAGTTGTGTCATTGGACTTGCGGCCATGTGTCTTGGACACTCGGGTGAAGAGAGGAGCTGAGCTGTCAACTGATCACCACCTGGTGGTGAGTTGGATCAGATGGCGGGGGAAGATGCCGGTCAGACCAGGCAGACCTAAACGTATAGTGAGGGTTTGCTGGGAACGTCTGGCAGAAGAACCCGTCAGACAGATGTTCAACTGTCACCTCCGTCAGAGCTTCAACCTCATTCCGGGGGAGGTGGGGGACATTGAGCCTAAATGGGCCGTGTTCCGTTCCTCCGTTGTTGAGGCGGCAGACAGGAGCTGTGGTCGAAAGGTAGTTGGTGCCTGTCATGGTGGTAACCCTCAAACACGGTGGTGGTCACCTCGTGTAAGGGATGCCGTCAAGCTAAAGAAGGAGTTCTATCAGGCATGGTTGGCTTGTGGGACTCCAGAAGCAGCTGACCGGTACCGACAGGCCAAACGATTTGCGGCTTCATGCGTCACGGAGGCAAACCCCCGGGTGTGGGAGGAGCTCGGTGAGACCTTGGAAATGACTTTCGGTCGGCTCCTAGAAATTCTGGCAAACTGTCAGGCGACTCAGAAGGGAAAAGCAGTGTGCAATTAACACAATATATAGTGGAGGGGGGGTGCACTTTTGACTTCGACTGGGGACGTCATTAGGCGGTGGAAGGAATACTTCAAGGACCTTCTTAATCCCACCAATGCAAGGCTCTCGATTTACCAGTCAATCTACGTTCCGACCTTCACCTATGGTCATGAGATGGTCATGAGCTTTGGGTAATGAAAGAGCAAGATCGCGAACCCAAGGTGACAGGGTGGCTGGGCTCTCCCTTAGAGATAGGGTGAGAAGCTCGGTCATCTGGGAGAGACTCGGAGTGAAGCCGCTACTCCTCCGCATTGAAAGGAGCCAGTTGAGGTGGTTCGGGCATCTGGTAAGGATGCCTTCTGGCCGCCTTCCTAGAGAGGTGTTCCAGGCAAGTCCGGCTGGAAGGAGAGGGCGAGGGAGGTCTGGGTCTCCCTACTTCGGTTGCTGCCCCCGCGACCCGAACCCCGGACAAGCGGAAGATAATGGATGGATGTGCCCGAAGTGCCTTTTCAGAACCCTATTGGACCCCAAGCCCTTATGTGACCCAAGCATTTCTATTCAGCCCTATTGTGCCCAAAGTGCTGTAATTGTGATTTTCTTGTGTGTTTGTGTGTTTGACTGTATCTTGGATGGTTTTAAGCAAGTGGAGGATCATCGTTCAAACTTTGACAAGCAAACTTTTAAAGATTACTTACAAATGTAACCTTTTTAGTTCATTTCTACTTTTATACATTTTTTTGTCCGCCAGAACCCCTAAACTTTACATGGTAGTAAGAGATATATCTATCGAAGGTGCATTTTTTAAAAACTGATTAATTAATTTAAGTCTTCTGGTGACCCCTGGTCACATAGGGCTCTCCTAACCTGGGCTTTAATAGATTAGATGAGAACTGTGCTACCCCTGAGTCTGGAACATAATCTAGAGTGGGCATCTAGCTTTGTGTTCTTAGAACCTGGCCTATACAACAGTGTAAAGAGAAATTGCAAAAAGAAAAGCGACCAACAGGGCTTGCCAAATATAAACCAGGTTTTTGTGGTATGATCATACTAAGAATGGATATTTGGCTCCTGTAAGGAAACCCCTTATCACAGTGTTATGAAGCTCCACAGGAGTAAGCTGAGAAAAATGGTTTTTATTATTTTTTTTTTATTTTTTTAGGAGAGAACTTCACATATTTGAGCTCACAGCCCACACCCTTATATGTGATGCATCTGCCTTGATGACAAAAGTCATCATCCTGGAGTCGCATGGAGAAATATAATATAAGTGGGGGTTGGGGGTGTGGCACCACATGAAACAATGGACCTCCTGGAGGGAAATTGGTTAAGACCAGTCAACCATCTGGCCCGGATCCTTGCGGAACTATCTTAAAATCATCTTTGTAAATGTTGAACTCTAAAAAGGACACTGTTAAATTAATGAAGGTACAAGACAGCTCGAGCATGCTTCAGGCCAAAGGGCATTAACAGATATTTGTGATCCCCTGTGAGTGTCAGGAAAGGCATCTTCAAGTTCAAGCTCAAGTATTTTATTTATATAGCACTTTTTGCAATAGTAGATGGGGCGCACAGTGGCTTAGTGTTTAGCAAGTTCGCCTCTTAGCGCTAGGGAATCCCAGTTCGAATCCCAATCTGGGTGGTGTTTCCATGTTCTCACCGTGTCTGGGTGGGTTTCCTCCGGGTTCTCCAGTTTCCTACCACAGTCCAAAAACATAGATCAAGGTCAATTGAATTCTCTAAATTACCCAATATAGACTGTGTTTGTGTGTCTGTGTCTGTGTGAGTGAGTGTATGCCCAGCAATAGATTGGATAGATAGATAGACCCTAGTACAGAATAAAGTGGTAGATAATTGATGGATGGACAATAATAGATTGTCGCAAAGCAGCTTTACAGTGTTAAAAGCTTAAAACCCCAAAAGAGCAAGCCAAAGTGACTTGTTTTTTAGGAAGAAACTTCAGGATGACCAGGGCTCAGTGATCAGTTGTTGGGGGCATGCTGCAGGATTGCTAGTCCAATATAAATTCAGGTTCGATTCAGTAATTGGCGTTGCCACAGTGCCCTGGCAGAGCCATAGATGAAGAGCTGATCACACCTCAAGGAATCTTCTATATATCTCCTTGCTGAATGCAAATTCAGCTGTAGGCGCTACCCACATTCAATTTGACAGGACCTTGAAGACATCCAGGAGCTTATACTTAGCAGATCCCACCCAGGTCTGCCAGTCTACCTGTGTGTTATATTGTTTTAACCAAAAGAATAGGGGATGAGGTGTTATTTGCGAAATGAACTGTATTCTGTTGCTGCCCCAGCCCCCAAAGATTTCACATCCTATCTGATCTATTTAAAGTACTACTGAGTGCAGTATTATCGGAGATGGTGTGAAGAGAATTGACAGTCTGAGTAGAAGTAACAGGGCAGACTGGCAATCCCAGGGGTTACCAGAAAATAAAAATAACCAAACACCATCCCACATGTACCAAAGCGTAAGGATTGCCTATAAACCTAGGGGCTAATTAACCGGACACCAACCGCATAAATTATAGGCAACACCTAACCTTATTTGTTATTATTATCATAAATTGAATTAAAAAAACCTAAATTAAATCATTTTCAACATACCATACTTCTATATTTTTAAAGCCTGTAGCAGCAAACTTTCAAGAGTAGTTTAACCTCTACCCAGTCAAATTGGGTGGGCAGTATGTGCATATGTGTGTTTCATTTTATTTCACTGGCCAACTTAGTTCACTATTTTTGTCACTTTTTGGTTTTGGTGACCCAAAATTAAACTTAATATTAATATATATATTAATATATATAAATATATATATATTAATATATATATATATTTTTTTTAAGCAACATTAGTTTTGGCTTTAAATTATGATATACCTTGTTTAATATGAAAGATAACTCAAGACTTCAAATTTATTAGGACCAACAACCAATCCACAGATATAGCTTTAAAAATTATTATACATACCTGTATATATGTATATATGCAAGACAAAGGCCTTAGACAAAGCATAGCGTCATGTCACACTTGAACCATTGCCAATTACAGTTTGCCAGGAACTTGAATTCAATGTGATAAAAACAAAAAAATATATATGTTTATTTAGTGGCCACACCTCAACAGTCTGCAAGATTTACCTTGGGTGGAGATGATAAATATGGGTGGGGAAGTCTTTTTGTCAACAAAACCTGTCTTTTCAGTTGTTAACAATATTTGTGACAGTAAAAGAAACTGTAGAAAGCTGGTCACATTAATAAATTCAAAATTAATAAAACAAAAAACATATACATTCTTAATAATGTTACACATAGTAGACTCAAAAACATTTTAACTAATGCTTTTTTGCCAGTACAAACTAAAATAGCATCATTATTGTCAGTTATTTCTTAGAAAAAATAAATAATTTTGTCAGTTTGTGGGAGTTCATTGTGGGATGATAGCTGATATGAACATTTTATTTACAATAAGAACAAAATAAATTGTAAAATAAAAGCATTTGTAACAGCAAACATTTTCTCAAAGTAAGGCAGGAAAGCTCTAATTATACCATTGTATTTAATAATGTCCACTGGATTAAATAAAAATTTAACAATTTCTGTCATGTGACATTGATACACAAATATGTATTTGTTTACTTTGTTACTGAATATATATATATATATATATATATATATATATATATATATATATATATATATATATATATATATATATATAATAGTATGAGATATATAAAAAGTAATATAAAAATTTTTTAAGTTTCACCTGTGCCCAGCGATGTATTGGCGCCCTGTCCTGGGTCTATCTGCCCAGCACCCAAGACATTCTCCCCTGGATGGGCATGGGGAACCCCACCGCGACCCTAATAGAGGATAAAGCGGGAGATAATGAATGAATGAAGTTTCACCTGTTTTGGTCAATTTGATTTATAATATTATATTATATTTTATTATTTGCTTAATTCGACATTGTTACGTACAAACAGACCCAAATTAAAACACTGTATTTTATATATTGTCAAGTAGAAAGATATATTTGAAGTTTAACAATTGTTATCAAAATAAAAATAATGTATATGTATTTTAATGCTCCAAGAGGAGAGCAGCTGCTTATTACTAGGGGTTTTGAGGTGTAGCTACAGTGTTAACTCGTGTACAGTGTTAAATTGTGTGCTTTTAACTTTGTGAGAACTGTTTACGGAAAGCCTTTTTCTTTTCCAGCAATATTACACCCCTAAATATAAAATCACTAGCGTGGCTAGTGAGTTTGGTGTGGGAAATCCATTAAACATATTTAGAATAATCTAGAATGGAGATTGAGTCAAAGTGAGAGTTGCTTATACAGTACCACTGTGTGACCTTACAAGTGGTATTTTCGATGAAAAGGGTTCACAGACATATTCCAATACCTTATAGAAATATTCCCATACAAGTCAGAACAGTAAAAACTGTTATATATTCACAGTGGGAAATATTAAATTGTTATTAAAAATAATGTATAGGTGTTCCAATTCTTTTGTTCATGTACTGTATATAAACATTCATTTTTGAATTCCTATTTTACACACACAAACACCCACCAAAAAAATCACTAAAAATTCACAGACAAATGTTGCATTGTATTGTCATTCATTCATTATCTCCCGCTTATCCTCTATTAGGGTCGCGGTGGGGTTCCCCATGCCCATCCAGGGGAGAACGTCTCGGGCGCTGGGCAGATAGACCCAGGACAGGGCGCCAATCCATCGCTGGGCACTCACTCACTCACACAGACACACTCTATATGGGGCAATTTTGAGAATTCAATTAACTTGATCCATGTTTTTGGACTGTGGGAGGAAACTGGAGAACCCGGAGGAAACCCACGCAGACACGGGGAGAACATGGAAACTCCACCCAGATGGGGATTCGAACCAGGAATCCCTAGAGCTGAGAGGTGAACGTGCTAACCACTAAGCCACCATGCCGCCGTATTGTATTGTCACTTAGATAATACCAAATACCTTAAGGAACGCTGGGCGTCGCTGTCACCACCCCCTGGGGGTGGGTGCCTTTGTGTCCTGGGGTGTGCGGATGTGTGGTTTGGGCCTCCTTGGTGTGGTGGGGGGCTCTGCCGGGGGTCGGGTCATTTGGTGTTGGGGCCTTGGACACACACACGCGTGTGTGTATAATTCGTGTGTGTATTTATGTATGTTTTTATATAGGTATGTATGTGTATATACCTGTGTATATATATGTATATAGGAATGTATGTATAGGTTGTTTTTTTCACCCTCTCTCTTCTTTTTTTAGTATAATAAATACCAAATAATGAGTAGGTAATTAGGTAAAATAAATATAAAAAATAACTTTAAAAAACCTTGTGCTTAAAGATCATAAAAAATTACCTGAAAATGATCTTTATTGTAAACTAACTACAAACATAAGTGCTTGGAGTTTAACTACAGGGACTTTGGGACTAGGAGCATTTTGGCAACAATTTGGGCTTTGCTTAAAAATAAATATTATAATTAAACTTTAATTATTGTTTGTATTTTTTAAGGAACAAAATCACCAGGTGGCAGCGACAACACATTAGGCTCCTCTTGTGCCAAGCAGCTGTCACGTGAGACAAGATGCACCTGCTGAGGTAATTTTTTAATTGTCTCAAAGCTGTACGACTGGTCATACTGTTGTTATGCCACTAGGCCACTGTCTTAGTGCCACTTCAGTGAAGTGAAGAAATTATTTCTGGTCACTCAGGGCCCTAATAGAGGGCCTAGGTTACACCACTGGCAAAAAGATAAGTTTTTTAGGGTTATCTTATTATTAATTTGATTGCTTTTTTACTTTTATTTTATTGAGTGAACTTCTAGCATGCCAATATTTGATATGGGCACTCTCTATGTTATTTTTCTTCATATATGCGTGGTGAAGGTATTTTCTTGTACTGCTAAGTGGATACAACAGTTTAAGCACGGCACCGGAAGTACCCAAGACCTTAAATCCACCTGGTGCAACTGTCGCTTCATTATTATAGTCATACTATATAGTCAGAATCAGAATTAGACTTTATTGGCCAAGTATGCTCACACATACAAGGAACATGAATTGTGTATTCAAAATAAGGTGCTAGTGCAGCAGTAAAAGACAGTGCAGACTAAGTTAAATAGATATAAATATGGATAACTAAGAGTCATTGGTTGAGAGTGTTCTGAGACACTATCGTCAAATAAATAAATAGCTGTTTATGAGTGTGATGGCGTGTGGAAAGAAGCTTCTCAGTAGTCTGGAGGACTTGATCCTCAATTGGCTGAAACGCCGGCCTGAGGGAAGATACTGGAACAGGTGATGTCCAGGGTGTGATGGATCACGGATGATGTTCTCTGCCCGCTTTCTGGTTCTAGCCATGTGCAGATCACTTTTTCCTTAACTTTATAGTTTCTCTTCCTCCACCTCCCTCGATCATCCGTAATACCACACAGGTACATCGTAATATTAGCATTATCTCTAATACAGTTTTTGCTGACAGATGCCCTTCCTTGCATCAATAACTTCTCAACACTTGACACTAACATTGCATCAAGCACATTTTGATCTACCTTGGCTACCTGTCTAGTTCTAGTGTCTGTTCAATATACACTAATATACACAAGAAAACACATAGTTCCTTCTCCGGCCGCTGGCTCACAGAGGTGCTTCGAAAACAATGCGCTACTCTTCAATCCACTAAAAGAAAGTATCATATATCTTGTCTGTCTTTAGATTTAGAACCATACGAGTCTTCAATCGCCACCTTCTCGAGGTACATAACTGCTGCTACATCCTTGTTCTTCCAGTCTAAGTTAACATGTATATCAGATGCTCGCACTTTATCAAATACATTTAACACTTTACTTAGTCCACCTTTTCCCCTTCCCAACACCTCTCTGTCAGCTGATGTCTTTGCAACCTGGTTCACAGAGAACATTGCAGGCATCAGCAAACCCTTTCCTACTCCCTATTTCCACAACACTATATCTCACATATCCAATCAACCAATCTTTTTCTCTTTCTCCTGTCTCAGAATTGGAAATCTGTAAGATTCTTTGTGCCAGCAAACCAATTACTTGTCACCTTACTTCAATCCCATCTCACATCATTCATTCCATTGCTTCCTATATTAAAACAGCACTTACACACATTATCAATTCCTCCCTCACCACTGGTACTTTTCCTGATACTTTTAAAAAAGGCTATAGTTAAACATATGCTCAAAAACCAATGCTCAACCCAAACCTGGTTGAGAGCTGTCACTTTTACATTTTCTGTTAAAACACTCTAATGGGTAGTATCTACACAATTCTCCAGACTTGCTTACACAGAACAACCTTTTTGATCCCAATCAGTCTGGTTTTAGGGCTGGTTATTCCACTGAGACAGCATTACTCTCTGTGACTGATGGACTTAAATCTGCCAAAGCAAACTCTCAATCCTCTGTCCTCATCCTTCCATCTACTGGTATGAACCCCAAGCAAAAATCAGTTATCCACTGATCCCACAAGCGGCCTCTTATTAAGGATGCCATAATGGTCTTTAGATATATGTTGACATGTTCTGAGATGTTGATCTAGGGGTGTGAAGCTATAGTTATTTTTTCCCATTTACGGCAGAATAAAAACATCAAATGTGATGTAAATTAAAGCCAGACACCAAGTAAGCTGGTGTTAGGTGTTAGGAGTGCTAGGCCACTCCCCCACATTTTCGTTTCGATCTGAGCCGCGCCGCCAGTGATCCTAGCTGCGTCGCCAGCGGTCCATTCTTTGCCCCGGTCCATTCTTTTCCCCGGTCCCGGCATCTCAGTTCGCGTCCAGAGCAATTTTCCCGGTTTCCTCCCGTGACTTGGTAGATGAGGACTGTTTTGTTTGGTTTTGCGGTGGTTCTGGCTATGTTCTTCTGTGTCCAGGAGGCGGAGAAGGAGGAGGCTAGGAGTAAGGGCAAAATTTACAGTCTGGTTCAAGGGGTCCCGGCCATGGAACCTATGGTGAAACAGTGATCTTTTGGGCCAGGGAATCAGTTGCCCTCTGCTCTAGACTGGTTGCCCTCCACTTAGGACTGGTTGACCTCTGCTCTGGACTGGTTGCCCCTCGCTCAAGACCGGTTGCCCCTGCTCAGGACCGGTTGCCCCCTGCTCTAGACCGGTTGCCCCCGCTCAGGACCAGTTGCCCCCACTCAAAACCAGTTGCCCCCAGTTTAGTATCCAATGTCCTCCGCCGTTCAGGATGAACAAGGCTCTGTTCCAGACATGCTGCTTCGTGTCAGAGACAGCTCGGCATCCAGGTGGGTAAGAGACAGTCCAGCATCCGGGTGGGTCAGAGACAGTTCAGCATCTGGGTGGGTCAGAGACTGTCCAGCGTACGGGTGGGTCAGAGACATTCCTGTGGTCACGTCCTCTCGAGTTCCCCTTGTGGTCGTGTCTTCTCAGGTTCCCCCAGCGGCTGCGCCCTCTCAGGTTTCCCTCTCTCAGGTTCCCACTGCGGTCGCGCTCACTCAGGTTTTCCCTGCGGTCGTGCTCACTCATGTTCCCTTGTGGTCGCGCTCACTCAGGTTCCCCCTGCAGTTGCGCCCACTCAGGTTTCCCCGGCGGTCGCGTCCTCTCAGGGTCCCCCTGCGGTTGCGTCCTCTCAAGTCCCTCCAGCGCCAGAGCCCGCGGTAGTCCCTCCAGCGCCAGAGCCTGCATGTTTCATTTGCCAAAATATGTCCTTGAGTAGGATATTTCTGATGTGAGGGTCCTTGGCCATCCATAAGTGAAACCTTTTTTTTACCCACTTATTGCAACAATCTACAATTGCCAGCAGGTGTTTGTTCTGCACAGGGATTTTTGGCAAAGGGCCCATGAGGTAAATGCCTAACATACTCTGGTTCATCTACTGAGGTGGACTGTATGAGACCAGAAAATTTAGAGATTCAAGGCTTTTACTTTTCCCAGATATTACAGTCATTAAAATATTTCCACACATAATTCCTATTTGTACTGTTGCTTTACCTTTGTTGCTTGCATTTACCTGAACTTAAAAGCACTTTCCTCTGATGAGAGGCATTGCACCGGTTGCATGCGGACAGGTGGCGACATATTCCTCAACATCTTTTCTCAACTGGGGACCACCCGAAGCGTCGGCAAAGGAGACTAGAGGTGCATGTGACCCCAGGATGGCCAGAGAATCTGGAGTCGTGAGTCCATCTGTGGCGCGAGCTAAGGCTCTGTACATAGAGACGATGTGGTGGAGTGTTGGCGCAGGATAATTGACTATGGTGTGAATGGTGTGGATGGTTTCAAGGATCTTCCAGTTGACACTGGTGATTATCCTTTCCGTGGGAAGAATAGGTTTATCGGGCTGGGGGTCCTCATCCTCCTTTAAGGTGAAGAGTGTCAGGCTTGGTGTTACAGGTGCCCGATATGTCAGAGTGAAACGGAACCGGGAGAAGAATAGGACCATCGGGCCGACTAGACGTAGGCAAGATTCTTATAGTCTGTTCACACGATGAAAGGATGTTCTGCCCCCTCCAGCCAATGGTGCTACTCTTCGAGCACCAGCTTGACCTCAAGCAGCTCACAGTTCGCAAAATCATAGTTCACCTTAGTGGGAGATTGTGAGACAAAAAGGCACAAGTAGGAAGTTGGTTATCAGTCCCGGTCCGCTGGGAAAGGACCACCACCATGCCGGTGTCAGAGGTATCGGCTTTGATGAATTGAAGAGAGGAGTCGGGCTGAACAAGGACCAGGGCAATAATGAACAGATTCTTGAACTCCTGAAAGGCTTCCTCAACCCGTGGTGATCTGGTTATAACCTCTGATGAAGCGTCGGTAGAAATTCCAAGAATCTTTGGAGCTGCTTGCAATTCGAGGGGGCATACCATTGGGTGACCAAGCGGACCTTCTCGGTGTCAGGTTTGACCCGGCCTGGTTCCAGAATAAAGCCGTGGAACGGCACGGACTGGGAATGAAAAATGTACTTTTCTGCCTTGACAAATAAACGGTTCGGTAATAATCTGTTCAGGACTTGCTTCATGTGGTGGACATGTGTGACAGGTAGAAACATAGAGAAAATGGTAAGACATTTGTTAAAACTGGCTGTCTAATGGTAGCTGCCTTCACAGCATTATTGTCCCCTAGTGGCGCTATACCGGCAAGAGGGGGGGCTTTTATTTTGATATTTGCATGCTGATTGCTCCCGGTTTCACACGGCATATAGTCTTGTGCAGGTGGCGCAAATTAGTGTTTGTTCTCGTGGCAGCAAATTTGAGCTCCAGTCGGGAGGGTCACGTGTTCGTGGTGAAGCCGCATGTTAATAACCCGTGTTTTAAACCACTGAGAAGACAACAGGAACGTGATAGTTATGCAGGTATGGCTGGTTTTTCTGCTTAAATGTTTTGTAAAGGCAGGCAGTCATGGTATTAAGGGTATTACTGTTGTATTATAGTCATGTATTGTTGATTTTTAATTAATATTAACAAAGGGAGTTTCCAGCTTAGTTTATTAAAGATGTTTGTACTTATTTTAAAGGGAGATTGGAAGCTTCAGGAATCAGCTATGTGGCTTTGCAGATGTTGGGTGGAAAGTACATGCCTTGTATATGCTATAGTAATATATGTAGCTAAAAGCACAGTTATTTAATTATTCTTATGCTTTATAGAGCATCTGGGGATATCTGGAAGTACTATGAAGTGAGACTGAGCTGTGTATTTCACCTGTTACAGTTAACTGGTATGTATAATTGGAGGTACTTGGCATTAGTGGGTCAGTGTTCATGTTGTGTGTGGCTAATTATCACTTGTGCTTTCTAGGATTGTGCAGCCAGCAACAATAGCCACTGTTTTCTTTCCCATCTTTTCCTTTTATCTCTGCATTAGGCCTATATACTTTTAAATGGTTAATAAAGTTGAATTTTTGCATTTTACTCAGACTTTTTGACCCAGGGTGGCCCTTAATACTTCACCTCTTTGGTTAATCTAGTGCCTGGTAATTTAGAAAGAAAATATTAGGATTGTCACCTTGAAAGGTAGTACATATTCAGCCTATTTAATTCGGTTTTATTTTACTACTGGTTTTATAATTAATATAGGCCCAGATTTTACTATGGTGAAGTCATTTTATACCTGGATTTGATATTGATATTGATGTTTTAATCTGTTTCCTAATCCTTAATAAACTTGTTAATATCAGCCCCATAATGTTTCTGTGTGCCTTATTTAGATAATGTCTTTGGTTAGCTACTGAGTAGCGATTGTATAAGGTTACCAGGGATCACACATGCATTTCTGTATTCGAAGAGAAGATTAAGATGTCAACCAGATATACAAAAACGAAACAATCAAGAAAATCCCGGCGCACATCATTAACAAGGTTTTGGAAAACCACTGGACCATTAGTCAGACCAAATAGAAAAATACAATATTCGAAATGGCCACTGAGGGTGTTAAAGGCCAACTTCTATTCATCCTCCTTGCGGATGTGGATAAGATGGTATGCATTCCGCAGGTGTGGTGGTGTGGTGAAGGGCTTCAAACATATTTGAGATCAGAGGGAGAGGATATTTGTTTCTCACTGTTATGGCATTAAGACCGAGGTAATCAACACAGGGCCTCAGAATACCGTCTTTTATTTCAACAAAGAAGAACCCCAATCCAAGAGAAGATGAGGAAGGACGGATAAGCCCTACGGCCAGGCAGTTAGTGATATAGGCTTCCATTGCATTATGTTCAAGTCTGCCGAGGGAATACTGGCAGGCAGAAGGCAGGGGTATCCCTGGGAGCAGGTCGATGGCACAATCCTAAAGACGGTGAGGCGGCAGGGACTAAACACTCTTTTTTGAATACTTTTAGTAGGTGATGATATTCAGGGAGAATGGTGGAGAGGGTTGATATGTGAGGAAACGGAGGCAGCAGAAGAAACGACGTGGGTACTCACTTTGCGTACTCACTTTGACTGATAGGTCCCCTTGTTTAACCGGAGCTTATACTCAGCTCCTAAATGGTCCACCCCACCGCAGTAGAGATACAGTTATGCTCGAATCTGGCAGGTGCGTCCTAGGTAGAGAGATGGTAGCGCCCGATCTGCATAGATTCAGCTGGAGGGGTGTGAGGTGGAGAGCCTGTTGAGGTGTGTTTGGTGGTCTCTGGACTAAGGAAAGTGGCTTAGTTGATGCTCGGGGTTCACTGGCATTAGCGGATGAGATTGTCAATGCGCACAGATCAATAAGACCTTGTAGGTTGGTAGGATTGTCCCATGTCGCGAGCTCGTCCTTTAGCCGATTGTTTAAAGCACGATAGAAAACCCCCATCAAAGTCACGTCGTCCAGCCTGACTTGGATGCCAATGTGTTAAACTGCATTCCCTGGCATAGACTGAGCAGATTTTTGCTGGGAAGAAGCATCACCAGCATATTCTGTACGATCGAAGACTGCTTTGAAATGAGCCAGAAACTGCTTAAAGGTGCTGACTGTGGGGTCAGATTTTGCTGTGACGCACATGTGGCATTGGCGTGAGTGAGCAACCTGAACAGACACATGAGACAGAGCGTAAAAATAAAAGGTTTATTTAAACTTAGAAAAAACGAAAATGAAAGTAAACCTGGCGCTAGGGCCAACAAAACAAAGGAAAATACATACAACTACGAAAATAAATCAAGGCGACAGTACCAAAGGATGAGTTGAGAGAATCTGGACTGAAACGAAGCAGGAGGTCAGAACACAGGTAGTCAGATCACTGGATTGGACGCAGGTAATGGTCAGACAATCTGGCGAAGCAGCAGAGGAACTTGGAGGTATTTATAGGAGGTGACAGAGATGAGGGAGGTGTGGCAAGCGGGAGAGTAGAAAAGCCGTAATAATCCAAGGAAGAACGTTTTGGGTGCTGGGCAGTAACACTCAGGACAGTATGCCAAACCTTTGCTACGCTCACTCAATCACACAGATACACACACACACACACTATATAGGGGAAATTAATATGGGTGAAATTCAAAGCTGCTATATTACCTTAATTCCATGTTTTTACACTTAATGGAACACTTAGAGAAATCAATAAATCATATGTTAATAAATGTTAATGTAACATTTAGCTGTAATTTGAAATAATTTTTCTGATATTTTAGGGGTAATAATAAATAATTACATAAGTTTAAAATGCTCTAAGGGCGGCACGGTGGCTTAGTTAGCACGTTCGCCTCTCAGCGCTAGGGATTCCCGGTTCGAATCCCTATCTGGGTGGAGTTTCCATGTTCTCCCCGTGTCCGCGTGGGTTTCCTCCGGGTTCTCCGGTTTCCTCCCACAAAACATGGGGAAAAACATGGATCAAGTCATTTGAATTCTCCAAAATTGCCCCATATAGTGTGTGAGTGAGTGTGTGCCCAGCGATCGATTGGCGCCCTGTCCTGGGTCTATCTGCCCAGCGCCCAAAATGTTCTCCCCTGGATGGGCATGGGGAACCCCACCACGACCCTACTAGAGGATAAAGCGGGAGATAATGAATGAATAAAATGCTCTAGATAATTTCCAGTTACTATAGGTTTTACATTAAAAACAAAATATGACCTGTTCAGACAACATAGTATCAGTTACAAAATGTAATGAAACAATTTATCTATTGTAAATTTAACAAGTCAAACATGTCTGAAATTTGTTTGACAGAATATTTGAATATATACATGCATAATTGTATATTACTATAGTTTTTGACCTGTTATCACCATCCTACTATTTAAGGAGGCTAAGCATTGGTTCTCACAAGGTTTCATCCTATGAAAGTAAAGAACTGGAAGTTTTTACTTTGATAAAACTCTTGCTGCAGCATTTTAAAGTTGTAGTTTATGTAATGATTTATTGGAACAACCTGTCACAATTGAATTACAATAATCTAAACTGAGCTTGAATGAAACTTCTTAGCTTTAAGTGCTTTAAATATAGCAATGAAGAAAATGTAATATTAAAAAATATTTCTAATGTGCTTTGCATAGGAGAGAACTGAATCAATAATGACACCTAAAATATTTACAGATGAATTGGGCCTGAATAAGGAGACCCAAAGTTTATAAAGATTATAAAACTTATAAATATAAATATATATAATATATAATATAAAAATATATTTTAACATAAGTACATAAAAGGTTTGTTATACCATAACTGCCTCATTTTTATCAGAATTTAGTTGCAAAAAATATTTGTCAGGCCTCGATCTTTCTGCTTAAATAAACATTATTAGGTTTAGGTAAGATGTACAACTGCATATCATTCGATTCCCAATTCCCAATTGTAGCATATATAGGGCATAAGGGTGGTATCAGAACTGACCAGGTTACAATGTACAAATACAATGTATCAGAGTTATATCTTGTGTATGCAAATAAGACAATTTTGACAGTTTGTTATTCATACCACTGCCTTTTTAACCACTTAAAGGGAATAAATTTCTTGCTGACAGGCTGATCTGAAATTGCCACTAAATATTATTAAATATTTTAACAAGTTCCTTGTAAATATGCCTTAAATGTTTGAATGATGGGCAACAAGACAAATGGCTTTGCATCAGCTTATTAGAGGCAATAAACTGGGCATGATTTATAGCCAAACAACTTAAGCCACCCTTTCTTTTTACCATATATCCTGTTTGTCTGGTCTGTGCTTAGTAATTGTAGTAAATTGCTTAGTATGAATTTTATAAGTGATTTTAAAAAATATAACCCACTAAGACAATTATTCTAATTACTGGGAGACATTTAACATTTTTAACACTTTTTTAAAATTATGTGCGGCTATTGTTGGACATGGAGTCATGACATGGAATATTAATCTGTGTTTATGGTGAACAAAAGTACTCAGTATGAAGCCACTTTAAATTACTAGAGCACTATTTAAGATTGGTGGCAGAAGTTTGATATATAATGCCTCCTATAACAAAAGTAAAGTCCTCACATAATTTTTTTTTGCAACTATCACATCGATATGCCCAAATCCAAACTACCTGCATTTTTGTGCAAGAGAGGTTTCTATGGTGCCTAATGTTTACTGTACATAACAATGTCTTTTGGCTGTCTTTCAGAAATGACTGTTAGATGACTCACAGCAAAGCCCATATACAGCAATTCTGTTTTTTAAAAGAAAACTGTGAATAGAAAAGCTTCTTAAGCAATAGGTTTTGCACATGTTAAACAGTCCTGTACATCATTAGCCTATACATATCATTTTAAGCATAATTCATTTATTATGGCCAAATGAAGACCTATCAAAGCCATACACTAACAACTAATAGCTTTACATGCAAAACCATTTTTTATATGTTCACAAATAGATTAAAGTTAAATCTTTTTCATTATGCAGAATAGAATTAAAAAAATACATTGTGATGGTGTGTACAAAAGTAAAAAAAAGTAATAAGAAACATTAAAAATACAATAAATTAGTTCTAAAAATATATAAATTAATTTATTGATATCCATCCATCCATTATCTTCTGCTTTATCCTCTATTAGGGTCGCGGTGGGTTCCCCATGCCCATCCTGGGGAGAAAGTCTTGGGTGCTTGGCAGATACACCCAGGACAGGGCGTCAATCTATCGCTGGGCACACAGTCACCCACACAGTCATGCACTATACTGTAAATTCATCAAACCTGAATGTTATTCGATGCCGCGGCACAGGCCCCCCCCCCCCTTTTTTTTTTTTTAATAATTTTTTTTATTACAACAGGTATTTGTTAAAGAGATGCGTCTTCAGTAATTTTTTAAAACTGTTTAGTGATTCTGCCTTACGGACATAGTTGGGAAGAACATTCCACCATTTTGTAGTGGTGAACGCCACGGAGCGCGGATTAGCTCCTCGGTGAGGTGGAATCCCCAGGCGGCAATCATCGCTGGAGCGAAGAGAACGGGTCGGAGTGTATTTAGAAAAGATGGAGTGAAGGTAGGAGGGGGAAGATCCAGAAATGGTTCTGTATGCTAGAGTCAGTGACTTGTACTGAATGTGAGCAGCTACAGGGAGCCAATGGAGGGAAGTGAGTAAAGGAGTGACATGAGTTCGCTTGGGCTGGTTAAACACAAGTCGGGCTGCAGAGTTTTGAATTAGTTAAAGAGGTCGGATTGTGGGAACTGGGATACCGGCAAGTAGCGCATTACAATAATCGAGCCGGGATAGGACTAGGGCTTGAACAAGCAGTTGGGTAGCATGTTCAGTCAAAAAGGGTCTGATCTTCCTTATGTTGTAAAGGAGGAATCTACAGGAACGGGCACTTTTGATAACATGATCAGAGAGTTTAAGGTGGAAGTCTATTGTAAAACCAAGGTTCCGGACCGAATCTGTTGGGGAGATTGTGGAGCCATCAATTTGGAAGGTCAGGTCGTGATGGATTGAGGGTTTAGCTGGGATAATGAGAAGCTCTGTTTTTTCTAAGTTTAATTTGAGATGACGGGCCTTTATCCAAACAGATATGTCGGTGAGGCAGGCAGATACCTGATTTGAGATGGTGGTGTCGTCAGGGGCAAAAGACAGATGAAGCTGAGTGTCATCAGCATAGCAGTGGTAAGAGAAACCATGCGCCTGGATGACCGTGCTCAGTGATGTCATGTAGAGTGAGAAGAGGAGAGGACCAATACAGAGCCCTGAGGCACACCAGTGCGTACTGGGTGAGAGTTAAAGATCTCCCCATTCCATGACACTTTGAAGGTCCTCCCTGTGAGGTAGGATCGAAACCATTCAAGTGTTGTATCAGAAAAGCCTAATTCAGCTAGAGTTGACAGTAGAGTAGGATGATTTACTGTATCAAAAGCTGCGGAAAGGTCTAACAAAATGAGGACAGAGGATTGAGATTTGGCTTTGGCAGTTTTAAGTGAGTCAATCACAGAGAGCAATGCTGTCTCCGTGGAGTGACCACATCTAAAACCGGACTGATTGGAATCAAGGAGATTGTTCTGATTAAGAAATGTGGAGACCTGTGTGGATACCACCCGTTCAAGTGTTTTAGACAGGAAAGGTAAGAGAGAAACAGGTCTGTAGCTCTCGACCAAATTTGGGTTGAGCGTAGGTTTTTTGAGTAGGGGTTTGACTATGGCTTGTTTGAAGCAATTTGGAAAAGTCCCAGACGTGAGGGAGGAGTTTACGATGTGTGTCAGAGCTGGTGTGATGGAAGAGGCGATGGATTGAAGAAGGTGGGATGGGATGGAACACACTCTATATGGGGCAATTTGGAGAATTCGATTGACCTTGATCTATGTTTTTGGACTGTGAGAGGAAACCGGAGAACCCGGAGGAAACGGGGAGAACATGGAAGACACAGGAAGAAAATGGAATCTTCACCCAGATTGGGATTCGAACCGGGAATCCCTAGCGCTGAGAGGGGAACGTGCTAACCACTAAGCCACCGTACAGCCCTTAATTTATTGATATATTACAAGAAATTAACTGTACGTTAAAACATTCCAGTATGTATCAATGCATTATGATGCATAGGTGATGGAGAGTGGAGCCAAATCTCTTGTAGTATCCATATAGATTTACATCTTCAAAAACAAAACACACATATGGTTAATAATAAAAGAAACTAAGAAAAGCAATCATTTGGACTTGTTTTCAGTAATCACAAAATCAGGGGATTCTCTTCCCGCCTTATTGGCGTGTCGTCGTGACAGGTTAATCATGCCATCTGCTGCCATCTGACCTTATCCCGTGTTGCCCTTGGGAGGTGTTATGAAATCAAAACAGCTCAGGTGGCCTTGCAAAGGGAACTTTATTCTGGGCAGAAAGCACACTGGCTACAACAAATCCTTGGACCACCTTCTACATTTTAGGTCAGCTGAAACTCCATCATAGGAACACAGTGGTTCTGATGATTTATGGGTAATTTGAGAAAAAAAGAAGGGCTCTCTTAACTTGTCCTGCAATTTAGGTGGTTCCATTTGGTTCCATTATTTTACCAATTACCAACCTGCTTAGGTTTTTACTAAATTAAATTCCAGTTTGTTGCTTTTTGCAAGTTTGTAAACTGCTTTGAAACAAGGTACTAAGCACTATTTAAATAAATAGACCTGAACTTGAACTTAATAATAAATTAACCCTGAAAAAATGGCATTATTTACCTATGGGGGCTTAGCAGCTCAGGTTGGTAAAAACCTTGAATATCCCAAGGAATAAAGCTGCTAAATGCTCACCAGTCTCACCGTTTGTTGTTTTTAACTAACAATAACTTTAAATGATTGATTTCTTACCAATCTGGCAATAGTAAAAAACTTTTCATGCCATCACTCAATGTGTGAGAGGGATCTGTCAAATCACACTCTTTTGAGATGCCTTGTTAATTCTATACACTGGAAATTAACCAGGAGATTTTAAGGGCTTTGAGAGTCCGGCATCTCCCAAATGAACACCCCCCCCCCCCCAAAGCCTTACTTTCGTGACTAATCCATACCATACTTGTCTTATTTTGTAAGCCTATATCTGTTTGATCTGGTAAAGGGGGGCAATAAACATTTTTATGGCAGAAATGCTGTTGTAACACCTTGGCCTTGGATGTACAGCATATAATGAGTTTCCATCACATTTGTGTGGCTTGCAAAATCTCCACAAGGATTCTGTCTAGTAAATTTAAGCCCTTACCAATTTCATCACATTCATGGTTGCATATAACCATTGCTTTCGTTTTTTACCTCCATTATTTCCTCTATTGACTGGTTTTCTCAGGCTGTAAGATTTATTCCAGATTCTGCCCTTTCCTCAACCTTTCAAACCACTGAGATTATGTTTTATCCACTTTTTTCCAATTCTTATATACATGAGTACATTCTTTTGGACCAGGATCCCTGGTTTACTTTGGCAGTGTGGAAATGGTTCTTTAAAAAGATTGGTAAAGCCTCTGGATAATGATATCTTGGATTTGAAGAAATTTTTAATAATGCCATTGAGTGGACTAGTTTAATTTAGATTTCTTTTTATGGTATTTTTTACTATAAGCCACTGTAGGTGAAAGCATTGTACCGACTAATGCCCCTGGTGTTTGGGTTCGATTCTCATGATTTTCTTTCTTGCTAGAGTTGTAAATTACTTTAGAGATCTTAATGTCTTGTTAAGATTTTTTCAAGTCAAAGAGGTGTCTTATTGTATCCAGCCTCCAGGTCCATGTCCACTTAGCTTTTCACAATATGCTTCTTAAGCCCTTGATTTCACTAATAAAAGAGATTAATATATCACATTCTGCTTCCTCACCCAATATTTGTTTAGTCATCTCTTCTGGTTTCAGCATTTGAACATTGTGATTTACTATTCATGTTCTGCTTCTTCACCAGTAAATTTCTTCTGGCTTCTGCTCTATTTTACTATGCACACTGCTAATAAACTAAGAATTGATTCTAATTGATTATAAGAATATAGTTTATAATTCTTATACTTGTAAGAACTTATAGGTATATGCTCATATATAATGATAATGGCTTTAGAGCTTGACATTTAAGTCTTCTTTTTATTAATTCAAACACATAAAACATTTTATATTGGAAAAGCATTTAATGTACAAATAAAGATTAATTACATTCATTCTGTAAACAGTGAATGGTTTATTATAAAACATTTTGTTTACTATATTTGTTATATGTCTGAATTTATAATTTTTTAAAATATTTTAATTTGGAACAAAAGGCAAGGAAACACCTTAGACAAGATGCAAATACATTTTCAGTATTTTAGTATATGTAATTCGTCTGTCTTAAAGCAGTAACAGAAGCAAACTTTTATCAGTGAGTCTCTTATCATAGTCAAAATATAAATATGAACCAGATCCAAAAACAAATCGTTTGAAAGGACACCCCATAGAGAATGATCTGGCAGAGAAACCAGAAGGCACCTCCCAGAGCATGGGAAGTAGGTCAAGTTCAGGCCTTGAGGGGCCTACCGAGTAGCAGGATGATCTTGGTCGTTCCGATGGTAATCACAGATGAGCTCTGGGTCCAAATTATCTCCTGGTGACACCCAGCTTCTCTCCTCAGGCCCGAACGTCTCCCAATTCACCAGATCCACTCAGTTTTGTACAGTTTTATACACTCTTGTAAATAATATTTTTTTATTTTGTAAATTGTAAATTATAGTGTTATCTTCTAAATCTCTTTGTTTGTTTAAATTTTAGTGTGTGACTCCGAAAAGTATGGCACCTTAATTTCGTTATACCTTGTATGACAATAAAGATATTCTGATTCTGATATTGTAACTTACCCCTGTTGGTGGCGAGAATCCTATAGGGAGGAAACCGAGTAAACATTTGGCTCATCCCCGACGGAGGACTCCATATTGGACTCTCTCCATAAAGAATCAAGAGGACTGGCAACAAAGGGTTTGAGGAGCGAGACTTGAAATGTTGAGTGTATGAGATGTGAAATGAGGTGTCCATCTCCTACCCTAAAATTTGGAGTGGGACCCCTCCTCCCATCAGCCGTACGCTTGGTATGATGGTGCATGGACTGAAAGCGCTGGTGAACCTGTGTCCATACCTCCTTACTATGTCCAAACCAGAGATCAACATCCGGAGCCTCTGAGGGCGATCCATCCCAAGGGAGTTATGATGGGTATAGATACTTAAGAACTTATTCAGATCCTGGTGGGAGCATTGACAGGCACCATTGGACTGTGGATGGAAGCCCTAAGTAAGGCTGACTGAAGTACCAAACTTCTCACAAAAGGACATCCATACCGCAGAAGGACATCTATAAGAAAGGATCACCTCCGGAATAGCAAAAGAGGTGAAGATGTGCCGTAGGTAAACCCCTAGGCAGAATAAACTTAACAGTCTGAGAGAAGCTGTCTAGGACTGAAAGGATGACAGTATAGGCAATGGAAGGTCATGAAGTCTAGAGCAGTGTGGGACCAGGGCCTACTCGGAACCAGAAGAAGGTAGTGTTTACCTGTACAAATACAATGTTCAAACCAGTAGCGACGAGAAATGATCTGAACCATCCATAACACCAAAGGGTGTCCCAGACACGGAGAGGCATGTTCCCATGTGATAACCTGGCTATGGAAATGAGAGGGAACAAAGGTTAACCCTTCCGTGCCTCCTGAATATGTTGGTCAATCTCCCACCGTATCGGACTGATAAACTTATGGGCAGGCTGGTGCTTATTCATCTCTGCCCACTGGTAAGTTCATTGATGGACCCGCTTTAGTCTGCCTACCCGCCTGGTCTTAGTGTGGATGATGCTGTCATCTACCTTCTTCACAGAACTCATCCGGAGAACCAGAGGAGCACCGTGAGGATTACGTTCTTTAATTTCTCCGGTGCTTTCAACACCATCCAGCCTGGACTTCTGAGGGACAAGCTGGATTTTATCGAAGTGGACACTCACATGACTAACTGGATTATGGACTACCTCACACATCGACCACAATATGTGAGGGCATGGGACTGTGTTTCTGACTTAGTGGTCTGTAGTACTGGGGCCCCACAGGGACCATCTTGGCACCGTTCCTCTTCACCCTGTGTAACTGTCTACTTCAGAAGATTATATTTTTATTGTATTTTTTTTTTCTTATTGTATTTTCTTATTTTTTTTCCTGTCACTTTAAGGACATTAAGAATGTTAGTTTTTCCAAGTTCCAAGGCTTGAAAAGTTCCAAAGTTAGAATTGAGGGTTAAAGTGTTTCTTAAAGTGTTAAGGAACGAGAAGCATGAAGCCTTACACTCTTTTTGATATTTAATGCAGCCAATGAGGTATGTGTTTGTGTTTGAAGTTTATTTCCTTTTCTAGTATTAAGGTGAATTGATATGTCATTTTGTGGGTCTAATTCGTGTAAATTCGTGTGGTTAAACAAGCATGGGGTCATTCTTAAGACTAATAGTTTACAATGTAGAAATTACTCATTGTACATTTGTTTATGTGATTTATGTTACAGTTTTTACAGTTGGGTGTAAGGTTATGTACAAAATTAAGGTACAAGCTCAAGAATAAACCTAATCAGTTTTGGCAAGAATATTTGTGCGGTCATCTTTAAATCGGAGAGACCTAGAGTAAGAGCATAGTAAGAACTTACTGCTTCAGGAAACAGCATAGTAAGAACTCACTGCTTAAGGAAACAGCATAGTAAGAACTCAATGCTTCAGGAAACAGCACAAGAGGCTAGTAGTTTAAAGTAACCAAGAAGATGTCTTATAGTGATAGTGAGTGTGCTGATGTGAATAGTGAGCAGAGCTGCATGCTCATGGAGTCATGATTAAGAATTAAAGATGAGCTGCAGTCTCATGCTAACATGCATTCACAAGTGACTGATTGCCCAAAAGGTCATGACTCAATTCCTCTACAAGAGCTACGAAGAGACCAGAGTCCGCAAGATGACAGAGAAGGGTCAAGAACTGTAAAAGGCGCAAGTAAGAAGAATTGAACGTCGTTTCAGTGTGTGCTACAAGACGTGGAAGGAAGTCATAAAGACAGTCAACCAAAAACTAAATGGACAGTGTTCAGCCATCTTGTTGAATGAAAATGTTACTAAGGTGAATAATGCCTCAAAAAGCTTGAATGCTGTTCATGAAGAGTTAAGACAAATCAGTGTTCCTGTTCAAGACAAACATTGTAGAGTCAACATCTACCAAACAGTGATACAGAAGATAGTTAATTAATTAATGACTATACAAGATACAATGAATACTCAAAGGCATGGTCTTGAAGAGACAAGGTCAGCCAAGAAAAGCATCCGCCCTCATAGCAGTAAGATTTTAACTTATTCCCATCAAACTTCTGCTAGCAAAAAGAGTGCAGCGGCTGGAGTTTCTGCCAATTTAGCTACCTTGCAAGTACTGCTAAAGCAAGAACATCATAGAACAACTGCAGAGGTTGGAAGCTGAAGCTGCCCAGTTAAAGGCTAAACAGGAAGCTGAAAATGCAGAAAGACAGAGTGCTAGAAGCCACAGAAAATTAGCACATCTAGAGATGATTAAAGAACTGAAGGCTGCTAAGGCACGGCAGCAAGTATATGAACAAAGTGAATGTTCATGTCAAACATCTTAAAGGAGTCGACGCTCAGATGATGAGATAAATAAGCTGCTTTATCAACCTGTTCCTGTGAATGGTGGAAAGGAAAATAAGCAGGGAGTAAGCCCACCATGTTATTATTTTCCACCAAAATTTGTTACAAGACAATAAAGCAGCTCTTGTTAGAGCACATACAGAATCCATTAATGGTAGTTACATTCCTTTACCAGAACCAGCAATGGTGATCCACTTTGGTATAATGACTGGAAGATGTCCTTTCAGACTCTTATCTTAACATACCAGCTGAAGAAAAGATATATTATCTACGAAAATATGTGGGTGGAACTGCGAAGAAGGCCATAGAGAGTTACTTCCTACTAGGAACTGAGTTACAATGCTTGTAGAGTAGCATATCCTAGAGGAACGATATGGCGGTCCATTCCTCCTAGCCAAAGCCTTCAGAGATAAGACCGAAGCATGGCCCAATATAAGCTCCAAGGGTAGCCTAGAACTTCAAGAACTTGTTGACTTCCTTCGCAGTTCTGAGGCTGCAATGTCTCAAAATAAAAGTCTCGAAGTGCTTAATGACTGCAATGAGAAACTGAAAATACTTGCTAAACTTCCAGATTGGTTGAATTCAAGATGGAACCGGAAGGTTGTAAAAATAGAGGAAGAAAGTCAAACGTTTCCAAGCTTCAGCCTGTTTGTCCAGTTTCTAATACATGAAGCCAAAATCGCTTGTAATCCAATAACATCTGTCCATGCACTAAAACCACGTGAAGGAGAGAAGCTTAAGGTTATAAGTAACAGAAGTCCAAGATCAAAAGCTTTAGTAACAAGCTCAGATGAGAATGCCAATGTCTCAAACTGTGTCTTATGCGAGAAGGTAGGGCACAGTTTACAAGATTTGTCCAGGAGAAAAGGTTGTGTTTTGGTTGTTTGAAATGGGGTCATCATTCCAAGAATTGCAGAGAAAGGACATGTGAGAAAACTCATCTAACTTTCCTTCATGATAATCGTACTAAGGAAGAACACAAGCAAGGAAGAATGCAAGCAAGGGCCAGACCAGCCACAAAATCAACCACCAAGCACATCATGTGAAGCAACATCTCATAGAGTCATATAGAGTAGCGGAGACACCCATACATCTACAATAATTCCGGTGTGGGTCTCTGCCGCGGCTAAGCGTGAAGTAAAGTTCTTGTGTATGCAGTTCTTGATACACAGAGTGACACATCTATACTTGAAGAGACTGCAAAGGCACTCAATGTAAGACGTGAACCAGTTCAGTTAAGACTTTCTACGCTGGCTTCAGGAAATACAGTTGTGCCCTGTAAGAAACCGACTGGTTTACAAGTAAGAGGGTTCTCTTCAAATAAGATAATCCCACTTCCTGTGACTTACTTCAGAGATTGTATACCTGCAAGAATAAATCACATTCCTACACTAGAGACAGCAAAGGTATGGACTCATCTTGAACATATTACAGATGAGATTGCCCCTCAGCAAAGCTGTTGAGTTGGCCTGTTAATTAGTTACAATTGTCCTCAATCTCTTGTACCAAAACAAGTGGTGTCTGCTGAAAAAAAATCAACCCTTTGCACAGCAAACAGATCTGGGATGGAATGTGGTCGGCTGTGGTAATCCATGTCTCTCATCTATGGAGATGTTATTGGAGTAAGACACCAAGTCATAGTGAAGAAGGTGGTGCCAGATCTTCAGTCTACTTCAGATCTCACAATTAAAGTGTATTACATCTGTATGTCCTTAAATGACCATTTTTGACCGGTCCAGAGCTGACAAATGCCTTGGTGGGAGTTATGTTTTGCTTCCTAAGAGGTCAGATTACAATCATGTGTGACATAGAACGCATGTTTCACCAGTTCCATATGGAGACAGAAGAGCAAGATGATTTCAATTCCTTATCTTACCTATCGTATGAAGGTCCATTTGTTCGGTACAGCTCCATCACCTGGATGTGCCAACTATGGACTCAAGTATATTGCATCTGAAGGACAAGGACGCTTTAGTGAGGACACCATCAAGTTTATACAGCGGAATTTTGTCAGGTTTGACATCTACAAGTCAAGTAATCCAGCTGGTGAAAGAAGCCAGAGAGCTATGTAGCACAGGCAACCTACGGTTTCATAAATTTGTTTCTAATAGTAAAGCAGTCCTCGCCACCATTTCCAAGAACCAAGAAGGAATGTGCTGAAGCTGCTACAAACAAGGATATCGCAGTAGGAGTACTGCAGATAGAAAGAGCTCTTGGGGTACAGAGCTGCGTGGCTTATGACGAGTTCCAGTTAAGAGTGGTTATCAAGGAGAAACCACTTAACCATAGAGGATTGTCTGGAAAGCAGATCCTGCTGCAAATGTGTAGGGATAACACTTTACCTGATGATCTGAGACCTCAATGGTAACGTTGGTTCCAAGAATTCTTGGCCAATCTCTTCTGGAGTCGGTGGAAGAAAGACAGAAGTGGATGGACCGCAGAGATGTAATGTCAATGATATGGTTCTTCTACAAGAAGATGCTACATTGCGTAAACAGTGGAAGTTGGCAAGGGTCATTGAAGCATATCCAGGAAGGGATGGTCGAGTGAGAAGAGTGAAGTTGTGCATCAGTGTTTCAACAATAAACTGGACTGGTTGGACAACACCACTGCACTTTATAAAAAGGGACAGAGAGACAGTGTCTGCTGAGCAGATTAAGGTTGTTTGGGGTGCGGTGGCTTATTGGTTAGCCCGTTTGCCTCTCAGCGCTACGGATTCCCGGTTCCAATCGCAATCTGGGTGAAGTTTCCATGTTCTCCCCGTGTCCGTGTGGGTTTCCTCTGGGTTCTCCGGTTTCCTCCAACAGTCCAAAAACATGGATCAAGTCAATTGAGTTCTCCAAAATTGCCCCATATAGAGTGTTTGTGTCTATGTGAGTGAGTGTGTGCTCAGCGATAGATTGGTGCCCTGTCCTGGGTGTATCTGCCCAGCGCCCAAAACAGTGACAGGATGCATCATCCAAAGTCTGTTAGGGAGCGATACCGCAGGTCTGAGGCTGAATCCAGGAAATCATAGGGTCATGCCGCTGCAGTCAAGGCAAACCCAGAAACTCATTAGGAACACCAGTTCTGTCCTGGGGACCCTTAGACCTGGTGCAGGTGGTGGGAGGCGAGGATACTAAACAAGCTATCAACTCTTATGGACAATGAGTCCCACCCCATGTATGAGACTCTAGCAGCACTGGGCAGCCCCTTCAGTGACAGGATACATTATCCAAAGTGTGTTGGGGAGCGATACTGCAGGTTATTTATTCCTCCAGTAATCACTCCAAACCAAACTAAAAATAACTGTGCAATAAATGTATCATTGATAATGCAATATATCTCAATCATCTGTGTGCAATACCTTTCTGCTGTTTAATCAGATATCAAACTGTAACATGTGCAATATTATTTTTCATTGTATTACTCCTATGTCTTGTACATAACTGAAAATTAGAATTTATCTTGTTTATTTAATGATTTCTTTTTTTTTATTTATTTAGTTTTTAAAAACTTTTTTAATTGCACATTCGCAATTCGCACATTCGCCTCTTAGCGCTAGGGATTCCCGGTTCGAATCCCCATCTGGGTGGAGTTTTCATGTTCTCCCCGTGTCTGTGTGGGTTTCCTCTGGGTTCTCCGGTTTCCTCCCACAGTCCAAAAACATAGATAAAGTCAAATGAATTCTCCAAAATTGCCCCATATATAGTGTGTCTGTGTGAGTGAGCATGTGCCCAGCGATGGATTAGCACCCTGTCCTGGGTCTATCTGCTCAGCGCCTGAGACGTTCTCCCCTGATGGGTATGGGGAACCCCACTGCGACCCTAATAGAGGATAAAGCGGGAGATAATAAATGAATAATTGCTAAATATCTTTTTTTTTTTAACCTTTTTGTAATGTAACTTGCTGCTATGAATTTGAATTTCCACATTGTGGGACAAATGAAGGTCTATCTTATCTTACAGTATCTTAATATACACTTGATTTATATTGGGAACGAAGTGGGATCTGAGATACTAACTGGTTGATATTGGGGATGCATTGTAGCGTAGGAAGCCTTAAAAGATTCTGGGAACACCTGTGAGACCATGCCAGGATCTGAGGCTGAATCCAGGAAATCATAGGGTCGTGCTGCTGCAGTCAAGGCAAACCCAGAATAAGAGGTGCAGAGGGAGAGAAAATTACCATTAGCTCAATGACTGCGACATGACATGCACTACTATACAGGGATAATGAGAGGGTGTGTGATGACCCCAGATGAAAGCGCTGCCGTCTACCTCCTGTATCTGGATCACCTGATAAAGTCTTTGTAACAGGATGCCAGTCCTCAGACAAAACACTTGGTCAATGAAATCTCCTTCTGCCCCTGAATCTATTACACCGACTGCCTGAGTGGTCCTTAATCTAAATAACAATATCCAACTGTAATGGATGTAGAAGCATTAGAATGTCTCAACGAAAAAGAGCAAAGATCTGTGGTTTTACCACTAGGTTGCATCGGCGGACGCACAGGTCTTATGGTGCAGTCCCTCAGCAAATGCGAGTTGGTGCCACAAAACAGACAGAGACCGAGCTGTGTATGTCTACGCCTCTCCTGCTTGGAGAGGCATGAGATACCTACTGCATCAGCTCCGGGCCAGAGAAAATCTCCTGGGAGGGAGGTTTGCTCTGGAGTTTTATCTGGAACTGGGGCTGCATGGTGTTGCTCCATTAAGATGGCAAACAGAATGAGATCAGACAGGGGTGTCCTAAAGCCTCGAGCGGCTACCTAACGTTGAAACTCCCTTCGAAGACCCTTAAGGAACATCATCTTAAGGACTGAACCACTCAATCCACTGAGCCTTGGTCCTCCCAAGGCTTCTTCCTTAAAATTACAACATAATGGGGAGTTTTTTTCTTTCCACTGTCGCTTCGGCTTGCTCGGGGGGGGGGTGTTAAAGGCTTAGAACACTGTAAAGATGCTTTGTGACAATGTACAGTTGTAAAAAGCGCTCTAGAAATAAATTATTTGAACTTGAACTTCCGAATTATTTGAACTTGAACTTCATAGCACTTTGGTTTGGAAAAGCTGCAACCAAAGGTGGTCTGATGGCTTGGCGCTGCATAAGCGATCAAATGGCTTGTGTCACCTCTCCTAAACTGCATTGTAACTTAGCCAGAGAGTGTCCATGAACCTGTAGAACCTCCGCGGTTTGATCAGACTTACTGAACTCCATAGCCGGCCGTAGTGTAGATCCGAGATCCTACCTTTTCTTTTGTGGCAAAGATTTACTGTTACAAAAGTGGAAGCAGCGACAGAAGCTAACATTTATCAGTAAGTCTTTTAATACAGTCCAAAGAAAGACATAAACCAAATCCAAAAACAAATAGCTGGAAAGAAATCCCAGTGGAGGATGATCCGGTAGAGAACTCAGAAGGCAGCTACCTTTGGGAGCGTGGGAAGTAGGTCAAGTTCAAAACCCTGCTGCGATCCAAACAGCAAACAAAGGAAGGCAGTTAGAGCTAACAATAAAGTACAGCATTTAATTAATAAGTAATTGATTGACACAGTGCAGCATGTGACTCCGGCATCACTGACTAGAGCAGCATAACTAAAAGAGGCAGATACTGCAGACTCTACATAGTTGAGATTGGGCCCTGGAACAGCATCATTTCAGCGCCACATATTAATTATGAGGTGAGTGAAAAGGTGAAACGCCAGCACACACGGTTTACAGATTAACACCCCAACACAGCCAAGTCTGAGATCTACACCTTTATCTACAGGGGATTAATTAAATGCAAGATTAAATAAATGTGTTTTTAATTTATTTTTAAAGATTATTCCAGGCTATTCCAAAGTTGAGAATTTTATTTATTCTAGGAGCTAAAAGTAAACAAGCACCTCGAGATCTGAGCTTGCGTGTTGGCTTGTACAATTGAATCAGCTCAATCAGATACTGTGAAGCCTGTTTATGTAGAATTTTATGTTCTCAATTAAATTTTTTACTCAATACGAAACTTAACTGTTAGCCAGTGCAAGTTTGATAACGCAGGACTGATATAATCAAACTTTCTGGTTTTAGTTAAAACTCTAGCTGCAGCATTTTGCACAAGTTGTAATTTATGTAATGATTTATTAGAACATCCTGTCAGAAGTTAATCACAATAATCTAACCTTGAGGTAATAAAAGCATGAATTAGTTTTTCTCCATCTTGGAGGGAGAGGATATTTCGTAGCTTCGAAACGTTACGAAGGGGAAAAAATGTGAAAAAATTCTAGTAATATTGCTAATGTGCTTTGTAAAGGAGAGATCTGAATCAATAATGACACCGAGCCGGCCGTAGTGAAGATCCGAGATCCTAACTTTTCTTTCGAGGCAGATTTACTGTTACGCAACTGGAAACAGCGACAGAAGCTAACTGTTATTTAAGTAAGAAACGTTGGGAGAACCAAGACTCAGTGGGGGACTCATCCTCCTTGAGCGACCAGGCAGCAACAACAGTGTAGAACAGCCATGTACAGATATTTAACAAATAGAAAAACTCTAACAACTGGAAAACTATATGTGAGTCCATTAAAGGGGTCCAGCAGGACCGCCAGTCCAACTAATATTCAGGTTCCATCAAGTATTCGTGGGCAGAACCATGAATGAAGGTCTGACTACACCCCCAGGAAGCCGGTCACACCTCAAAAGAAACAGACAAAGGAAGGCAGTCAAAGCTAACAATAAAGCACAGCATTTAATTAATAAGTAATTGGTTGACACAGTGCAGCATGTCACTCCAACATTACTGACTAGAGCAGCATAACTAAAAGAGGCAGATACTGCAGACTCTACATAGTTGAGATGGTGCCCTGGAACAGCATCATTTCAGCCCCCCCCCCCCCCCCCTTAATGATAAGGTGGGTGAAGAGGTGAAACACCAGCACACACTGATCACAGATTACCACCCCAACACAGCCAAGCCTGAGATCCACACCTACATCTACAGAAGTTTAATTAAAAGCAAGATTAAATAAATGTGTTTTTAATTTATTTTTAAAGATTAATAGTGATTCAGAATCATGAACAGTAACTGGAAGGCTATTTCAAAGTCTAATTCTAGGAGCTAAAAGTAAACCAGCACCTTCAGAGTTATCAAGGTTTAACATTGTTAATTTGTTAATTTTGTAAATTTTGTCCTTGGGTCCAACTATCAGAAACTCATTTTTATCAGAATTTAGAAGTAGGAAGTTTTTTGACATCCATATTTTAATATCTTGGATGCAGTACTCGAGCTTACTGACTGAACCAACATCATTAGGGTTAGCTGAAATGTATAACTGTGTACCATCTGCATAAGAGTAGAAACTGATTACATGTTGACGAATAATTGATCCCAATGGAAGCATATATAATGCAAATAGGAGTGGACCCAGAACTGACCCTTGCGGAACACCATATTTAACTTTAGCAATATCAGAACATTGGTTGTTAACGCAGGTGAATTGATATCGATCTGTCAGGTAGGATTTAAACCACTTGAGTGCAGATCCTGTAATGCCCACAGTGTTTTCTAATCCATCAACTAAGATGTTATGGTCTATAGTGTCAAAGGCTACACTAAGATCTAATAATACAAGGAAAGAGATTTGGTTACTATCAGAGGAAATTAATAAGTCATTAATGACTTTGATTAAAGCTGTCTCAGTGTTATAATGAGACCTAAAACCTGACTGAAAAACTTCATAAATGTTATTAGTTAGAAGATGGTGATTCAGCTGGTTGAACACATTTTTTTCTAGGATTTTAGAGACAAAAGGAAGGTTTGATATTGATCTATAGTTAGACAGTATTAGAGGATCTAAATTAGGTTTTTTAAGTAATGGTTGAATGACTGCACACTTTTTGGGGACATAGCCTATATTAAGTGATGAATTTATAATGTTTATAAAAGGCTCTGGAATACTTGGTTTGTAGGTATTGGGTCTAACAGACAGGATGTTGTCTTTGATTATGTAAATGAAGACACAAGCTCTTTTTTAGATATGGGGTTAAAGGTATTGAACTCTTGTATTATATTATTTTCTATACCACTAGATTTTTCAGAAATTGAGTTGAGGGTTGAGTATTGATTACGCTAAGTCTTATGTTTTCAATTGTATCACTGTTCATACAACTCTTGGTGCTACTTGGACACATCATCAGTGATGAACCCGAGGTCATGGGGTGTTTCAGGTCTTTGATCATAAAACACCCTCGCTCGGGTGACCTTGCCGTGGGTGATCAGCCCCCGACTTGTGTCCAAGTGGCCCACTACTCCACGGATCCCCCCTCTGGATCCATAGCCATCTTGAGGCTTTCTCCGCAGCCTCTATGATGTTCCTGATGGCTCGCCTGCACAGCTGACCTTTTACTCCGAGGACTTTTAGGGTGCGGGGTAGTGACTGGCTAGCAAAACCCCGGCACCCAACCTCAACTGGTTCCCATCGGGCTTTCCAGCCTTTACTCCGGCACTCAGTCACCAGCTCAGCATACTTAGCTCTCTTGCGTTCATTTGCCTCCTCTATTCGGTCTTCCCAGGGGACAGTAAGTTTGACCAGCACCACTTGCTTTGTAGACTCTGATATTAATACCATGTCTGGTCGAAGAGCAGAGGCTACAATGTACTCTGGGAACTTAAGCTGTCTTCCCAGGTCAACTTGGAGCTTCCAGTCCCGGGCAGTGGTGAGAAACCCTCCAGAGGAACCTGACTGATGTTGTGCCTTCTCTCCCGCTCTGACAAAAGTAATGATATGTTTGGGAGTTGGTACCTGCAGTTAGAGATTGCTGAGCTGAGCATGTCTGCCAGAGCACTAAGGACCTGGTCATTACGCCAGCGATAACGCCCCTCCCCCAAGGCCTTCGGGCAGCAACTGAGTATGTGCTTGAGGGTGGCTCTTTTCTGGCACAGCTGACGGTGTCTGCTAAGCCCCAGCACTTCAGGTTGGTTGTACTAGGGAGAACGTCATATACGGACTGAATAAGGAACTTAATGTGCAGGGGTTCGAGTCTCCAGGGCTCTGGCAAGGTGACTTTACGCTGCTCAGTGTGCTCCCACCTTGTCCAGGCACCTTGCTGGTGCATAGCCACCATCTTGACTCGCCGATCTTCCTCTACCTCTGCCCTTATCTCGTCCTGTACCATTTGCTGCTTCTCCCTTCCTCTGACTTTGTCATAGCGGGGCTTGGAAAAGCAGCCAAGACCTGCACGGCCCACTGCAGTGTTGCCCACCATGATGTTGTGCTGTAGCCTTGCCTCTGCTCTGTCGACGGCTTCCTGTGCCTTCCATTTTCTCCCAGTTTTCACTCGAATTCCTGCTGTGGCAACTTTTCTGTCTAAGGAATCCTGGTACATCATGAGCTCCCTAGTGCGTGTGACCTTGAACTCCTCTGATAGGCCACTGAATGGAAGCTGCAACATGGTGGAATGGCCGTACAGAGTGATGCTGCTGAGTGATCGAAGGAAGCCCCAGCCACCTACGGAGGAACTGGTTGATGTTGCGTTCTAGCATCTCCACTGTTAATATAGGCATTTCGTAGACAAGCAGGGGCCAAAGGAGTCTTGGCAGAACTCTGTGCTGGTACATCCAGGCTTTGAATTTTCCTGGTAGCCCCGACTTGTCTATTGCTGTGAGCCATGATGTCAGTTCTGCCTTGGTTTTCTAGAGTACCTCTGAGTCCTTCATGGAGCTGTTGAAAACCTTGCCCAGGCTCTTGACCGGTTTTTCTGTTACCGTTGGAATTGGGGTCTCTCCTATGGCAAAGCGGTACTGCTCAGCCACTCTGCCTTTCTTCAGGACCAGAGACCTAGACTTGGCAGGCTTAAAGCTCATTCTCGCTCATGAAATGAGCCGCTCCAGCCCCTGAAGTAGCCATCTGCAGCCAGGAACAGAGGTTGCCGTCACCGTTAGGTCGTCCATAAATGCTCTTATGGGGGGCTGCTGAGTGCCAGATCTTGACAAGGGGCCCCTACATTCCACCTCAGCTGACTTAACAATCATGTTCATCGCCAGGGAGAAGAGTGGCACTGATATAGTGCAGCCTGTTATAATGCCCTTCTCCAGGCGTTGCCAGGCAGATGTTAGTGATCCTGATGTTACTCTCAGCTGGAAGTTGTTATAATAGTCCAGGATGAGGTTGTTGATCGACATTGGGACATGGTGTTTCGTCAGTGCTGTTTCAACGAGCTTGTGGGGAATGGATCCATAAGCATTTGTGAGGTCCAGCCAGAGCGTTGCCAAATCCTCTCTGCTCTCTCCTGCGTCACAGATCAGCTGCGATACCACACCTGTGTGCTCTAGGCATCCTGAAACACCTGGGACTCCGCCCTTCTGAACTGAGGTGTCTATGTAGCCATTCTTTAAGAGGAAGTCTGTGAGCCGTTGGGACACTATCTTGAAGAAGATCTTCAGTTCGACACATAGCAGCGAGATGATGCGAAACTGCTCGATGTTACTTGCCTCCTCTTCTTTTAGTATCCAGACTCCCTCTGCAGACCTCCACTGAGTGGCAACCTTTCCCCTACGCCAGATCACCTTCATGATCTTTCATAGTCGAACAAGGAGTTTGGGACACTGCTTGTAGACTCTGTATGGGACTCCACTGGGGCCTGGGGTGGAGCTTGATCTTGCGGCCATCACTGCTTCTTTGACCTCTTTTAGGGTGGGCTCTGTGGTGTTGAAATGTACCGTGGGCCCTGGAGGCTTTACCAAAGCCTCACATGGGCCAAGATCTTGTTCTCTTGAGGGATCGCTAAACATGATGTTGAGATGCTGATTGATCTCTACAGGACACTTCAGGTTGCCGCTTTTCTTCTGCCCCAAAAGTCGCTTAGACAAATTCCCTAAACTAATTCATGAAATCATTGCTGCTGAACTGTGAGTGAATCTGATTCAGTAGCACTTCGAGTTAATTTGGCAATGGTACTAAAGCGGAATCTTTGGTTGTTTTTGTTGTTCTCTGTTAATTCAGAATAATATTTTGTCTTCGCTGCATTGAATGCATGTTTGAACTCAGTCATACTGTCCTTCCATGCAAAACTAAATACCTCTTATTTAGTTTGTCTCCATTTACGCTCCATGGTTCTAGTGGTTTGTTTTAGGGCACGTGTTTGATAATTAAACCATGGAACAAGTCTTTTAAGTGGAGCGACACTGTCTAAGGTTGTAGAAAACATATGTTTAAGGTATTCAGCTGTGTTTTCAAGTTAATCGGGTCCTGATGCTGGTTTAATTTACCATTCAGGTAAATGTTGTAGGAATGACGCAGCAGGGAATGATTGTACGCTTCATATCATATCGTGGTTTAATGACTGGATCAATATTAATTGATAGGTTATCAAATAGTGATCAGTAATGAGTGTACTGTATATAACTTATAATGTGACAAAAAAAACTTAATTTGATTTTTTTTAGCCAAGATTATCACCAGCCCTCATGCATTTAGCATGTGATGTGCAACAATGCATCGTATCTGCCCTTAGTGTTCTGTTTAATTTAGGCCACGCAGTCAGTGTGTAGATGCGTACGTGCGCTGTCTAGCTCTGTTAAGCTTAACTTCCAAATTGAGTGTTATTTAGTTATTTAGTTACTTTTAGTTACTTTTTTACATTCTCTTTACTGTTCAGCTACCTCATCATTATAACATAGCATTTATTCCGCTTTTTGTCCCTCACTACTCTCCAAATCGTGGTGTAGTTGCTAGCGTTTTTGGCCGCTAACGCTAGCACTTTCTGCTTACTATCGCGGTCGTTTGCTGCCAACACCGCTGCATTTATTACCGGCTTCGTTTATAAATATAAGCCTATATTTATAAAAGAGCCATCTCCTGATCTGTGTCGCCGAATTCAACTGTTCGGATTTTCGGATCGGATTTTATCAGTCTCGACGCTGATCGTCACACACTGCATTGTGAGAACCTTCAGGACTCAACCTCCACCCGACGCTAATACAGCCAGATTCACTAGGGTTGGATCTTCATCATCAGCTGTAACAGCGGGAAATAACCTTACATCTCTGCCCACCCGAAGCTAAGTTTATTTCTTCCTTTATATATAAACTTTACAATGGCAATTTTTCCCTCTAGTTGCGTGCCCTCAGTGCAGTATGTATAGACAGTCTACCTTCGTCATTACTGATAATTCAGCCTGTGAGAAGTGTAGCCTAGTCCTTAATCTGACGGAGAAGATTTCATTGCTAGAAGAGCGCATTCGGGTTTTAGAACAGGGTCATGTTAGTAAAAATGTGTCAGGGACCAGTTTAGCCAGCCCGAATGCCACAGGATCAGGTCCTAAATCTCCGGCTTTAGAGCCCTCGCAACAGGGCGAGTGGGTGACGACCAGGCGACGTACACGTAGAACTGAGCATCACTATTCTAGGATCCATGTGTCCAATCGATTTTTCCCACTCAGTGACTCACCCACTGAGAGACCGGTTGCTAAAAGTGCTCTGGTTATTGGCGACTCCCAGCTCAGACACGTGCGAATCGCTACCCCATTAGAGACCCCAGCAACCATAGTCCGGTGCATCCCGGGGGCCAGGGCTCCAGACATCAGGGCGAACCTCAAAGTGCTGACTAATGCTAAACGCTCATTCTCTAGAATAGTTATCCACGTCGGCACTAATGACGTTCGTCTCAAGCAGT
>JAFMOD010000962.1:819625-900874 GCA_019802435.1 Corydoras maculifer
TGCTGCCTGGCCGCTCAAGGAGGATGAGTCCCCCACTGAGTCTTGGTCCTCCCAAGGTTTCTTCCTTGAATAACAACATAAAAGGGAGTTTTTTCTTGCCACTGTCGCTTCGGCTTGCTCTTTGGGGGTTTAAAGGCTTTTCATTCTGTAAAGCTGCTTTGTGACAATGTACTGTTGTAAAAAGCGCTATATAAATAAATAACTTGAACTTGAACTTTAAATAAATTATTGTCTGTTAGAATCTCCTCATCTTGCTGCTCCTTTGTGTTACTGATAAACCTGTATCCTAAATTTTAATTCTCTGGGTGGTGTAGTCAGTTACATGAATTAATTTAAATTGATACTTATTATCACGGGCGGCACGGTGGCTTAGTGGTTAGAACGTTTGCCTCTCAGAGCTAGGGATTCCCGGTTCGAATCCCAATCTTGGTTGAGTTTACATGTTCTCCCTGTGTCTGCGTGGGTTTGTCCACAGCCCAAAAACATGGATCAACTCAATTGAAGTCTCCAAATTTCCCAGTATAGAGTGTCTTTGCGTGAGTGAGTGTGTGCCCGGCGATTGGCGCCCTGCCCTGGGTGTATCTGCTCAGCTCCCGAGACATTCCCCTCTGGATGGGCATGGAAATCCCCACCGCGACCCTAAAAGAGGATAAAAGTGGAAGATAATGAATGAATGAATGAACTTATTATCACAATTCTCCTCTGCACCAGGCCAAATGATGTTTAAAAATTTGGGTTAGTTAGCACTTCTCCTTTGCCAAGACAATTCATCTACCTCAGCTACCTAATGCGTGGCAACTCAAGATGCTAATTAGACAGCATGGTTTTTGCACAGATCTGCCTTAGGTTGGCCACAATGTAGCCCAAAAGGCAGGACAGTAAACTGATTAAGTCCCCAAGGTGTTCGGAAAGCTGTTAACTCAGAGGTCCCCACCAGTGCACGTACAGTCCAAGGTCCCCCCAGCCTACGCACCCTACAAAGTCCCACCAGTGCGCACACCCTCCAAGGTCCCCCCAGCATGTGCACCATCCGAGGTCCCTCCAGCGCACGCCCCCTCTCAGATCCCAAGAGTGCAGGCACAGTCCAAGATCCCCCCAGTGCGCGCACCCTCCGAGGTCCCACCAGCACGCACACCCTCCAAGGTCCCCCCAGCATGCACACCCTCTGAAGTCCCTCCAGTGCACGCACCCTGTACTGTCTGTCGTGAAGTCCGCTGAAGGGCTACCTGTCGCCGAGCCCGCCAAGGGACTGCACATGGCTGAGTCGACCAGAGGGCGTCCGCCTCGTCATGCAGCCAGAGGGCGTCCGCCTAGTCTTGCAGCCAGAGGGTGTCCACCTCGTCATGCAGCCAGAGAGCGTCCACCTCATCTCGCAGCCAGAGTGCGTCAGCCTCGTCACTCAGCCAGAGGGCGTCTGCCTAGGGCACCTGTTTCCTTTCGGTTTGGTTAATTACCTTGTGCTATAGGTCACCATTTCAGTTAATTAACATTCTTTGTTCATTAGTTGTTTTTTCTGCATGTGTTCTGGTGGTTTGTGTATTTAGTTGTACGTCCTCCATGCATGTCCTCACCTTATGTCATTTACATTTAGTCATTTAGCAGATGCTTTTATCCAAAGCGACTTAAAAATGAGAACACCACAAGTCAGTAGTTATGGAGAAAACCAGAGTGTCATCAGCATAGCAGTGGTAAGAGAAACCATGCACCTTAATGACTGTGCTCAGTGATGTCATGTATAGTGAAAAGACCAAGTACAGAGCCCTGAGGAATTTGGTGAGCATTAGCGATCTTCCCATTCCAGGTCCTTTCTGTTAGATAGGATCGAAAATATTCAAGTGTCGTACCAGAAAAACCAAAATCGAATAGCGTGGACAGTGGAATCTGATGATTTACTGTATCAAAAGCTGCCGAAAGGTCTAGCAGAATGACAGCATGACAAACTAAATGTGGGACCACCAATTGCTTATACTGGCCATGCTCAGGACCCCCTTCTGCAGAAAATATTCCTTAAAGGAATCTTGATGCTCAGTCTCCATTCTCCTCTCCATAGTTCTCTGCAACAATATAAAATTGGATAATTTTGCTGCATTTCGATAATGTTGGTAGGAATTTGAAAACCCAGAAACTTACCTGGTGCACCAACTGGTGGATTTTTAACAATTGTACGTTTGAGTTTTTCATGCTTTCTTTGACTACGTGGTTTCTGAGTCTTTCCCGGTTGAATTTCAAGATTACCATTAAAGGGCAAAATATTATAAACCGAAGAATCCTCTTCCACAGACTCAGCTTGTGATCTAGTGACCGCAACATTACCACTGAGAACAGGATTTAAATCAACCAATACTGGCAGGTCATGACCCAAAACAACTGGAAAAGGCAGCTTATCTGCAATGTCAACACTTAATAAATATGTTTGTCCTTGTATTTCGATGTACACATCAGCTGTTAGATAATATTTTACATCACCATGTACACAACAAATAGGCACGGTCTTCAGAACATTGTTATTAGGCAAAACTTTGCACCAAGTCTTTGCCTGTATCAATAAAAGCACTAAGACATTTTCCAATAATCTTAACTGTTATTAATTTAAAAATCAGATTTTACTTTGGGTTTATAGAAGTACATGGACGAGGAACACCACATGTTTGTGCAATCTTAGCTGGATTTTAAGGACATCTTAGTTTAGTATGGCCTTCTTTTCCACATTATAAACACACATGTATTTTATTAGGAGCTTTTATTTGCACTGGCTGCATTTCCATGGGGAAAAAAGCATACCATCAGCTGACATGAACTTTGAGAAGCGCAGAAAGGAAAATTCATGCCTGAAAAACAGTTGTTAAATAAGAGAAACAAAACCCATGATTAAACGGCAATGATGCTTAAGAATCACTTGTTCAGGTGCCATTAGCACCTACATTTACATTTACATTTAGTCATTTAGCAGACGCTTTTATCCAAAGCAACTTACAAATGAGAACATTATGAGTCAGAAGTTATGCAGCAAACCAGCTATACTGTAAATTCATCAAACCTGATTGTTATTTGATGCTGCCCCCCCTTTTTTTTTAAACAACGGGTATTTGTTAAAGAGATGCGTCTTCAGTAGTTTCTTAAAACTGCTTAGTGAATCTGCCTTACGGACAGAGTTGGGAAGATCGTTCCACCATTTTGCAGTGGTGAACGCCACGGAGTGAGAATTAGCTCCTCGGTGAGGTGGAATCGCCAGGCAGCAATCATCACTGGAGCAAAGTGAACGAGTCGTAGTGTATTTTGAAAAGATAGAGTTAAGGTACGAGTGGGAAGATCCAGAAATAGTTCTGTAGGCCAGAGTCAGTGACTTGTACCAAATGCGAGCAGCTATAGGGAGCCAATGGAGGGAAATGAGTAGTGAAGTGATATGAGTTCGCTTGGGCTGGTTAAACACAAGTCGGGCTGCAGAGTTTTGAATTAATTGAAGAGGTCTGATTGTGGAATCTGGGATACCGGCAAGTAGCGCATTACAATAATCAAGCCGGAATAGGACTAGGGCTTGAACAAGCAGTTGGGTAGCATGTTCAGTCAAGAGGGGTCTGATCTTCTTTATGTTGTAAAGAAGGAATCTTGAGGGTTTAGCTGGGATAATGAGAAGCTCTGTTTTTTTCTAAATTTCATTTGAGATGAATGGCCTTTATCCAAAAAGATATGTCTGTGAGGCAGGCAGATAGCCGATTTGAGATGGTGGTGTCGTCAGGGGCAAAAGACAGGTGAAGCTGAGTGTCATCAGCATAGCAGTGGTAAGAAAAAACATGCACCTGGATGACTGTGCTCAGTGATGTCATAAATAGTGAGAAGAGGAGAGGACCAAGTACAGAGCCCTGAGGCACACCAGTGAGAGTTAGAGATCTCCCCATTCCATGACACTTTGAAGGTCCTTCCTGTGAGATAGGATCAAAACCATTTAAGTGTCATATCAGAAAAGCCTAATTCAGATACAGTGGACAGAAGAATCTGATGATTTACTGTATCAAAAGCTGCGAAAAGGTCCAGCAGAATGAGGACAGAGGATTGAGATTTGGCTTTGGCAGATTTAAGTGAGTTAATTACAGAGAGCAATGCTGTCTCCGTGGAGTGACCACATCTAAAACCGGACTGATTGGGATCAAGGAGATTATTCTGACTAAGAAATTTGGAGACCTGTGTGGATACCACCCGTTCAAGTGTTTTAGACAGGAAAGGTAAAAGAGAAAAAGGTCTGTAGCTCTGAACCAAATTTGGTTTGAGCGTAGGTTTTTTGAGTAGGGGTTTGACTACGGCCTGTTTAAAACAATTTGGAAAAGTACAGTTACATCCTTTGAGAAAGTGGCAAGTGAGGACTGGTATGTTTCTAAATCTGAAGACAGACCAGACTTACGCCATTTTCTTTCGTCGGAACAAAAAGAAGTACGTTGCTTCCAAATCCGTTGCATCCACGTTGCGTCTCAGTGAGCCAGGGACTGGACGGAGAACTGTGTGTTTTCCTGGTGGAATTTGGACAGATCTGGTCAAGACATGAAGCCAAGGTGGAGCAGAATGTGCTTGATGCAGTGTTAGTGTCAATGGTTAAGAAGTAACTGATGCTAGGAAGGGCATCTGTAACCAAGTCAACAAAGAGTTTGTTAGCAAGAGCACTAAGATTGTGACGTACCCGAGATGTTTTACTGATGATCATGGGAGGTGGTGAAAGAGAGAGCACTAAATATAAAAAAAATGATATAGCCCCATTTTTCACCTGACCAAAACCTTTTAAAGAACTCGTGGGCCCTACTTAAACACAAGATTCATGGACCCCTTTAAAGAGTGTCTGGGATGCTATTGTTGCACAAAAAGATCCCTGACCATAAATAGAAAACAGTTTTTGGAAAAAGTGGTGAATCCTTTTTTTACTCTGCACACTAAAAATTGCCCAATAATTATGCACACATTGATAGTTAACCTAAAAACCTTATTTATTCAGATTTTAGATTTGTTAAATTTTTGATAGAAAGAGAGCACTGCATTGATATTATGTTTTCCATGGCAATGTTTCCATTTTTTCCCATTACCCCTTCATCTCACTCATTCTTCTTTGCTTAGTTTGGCTCTTTTATGCATTTTTAAAACCTTGTGTGAAGTTGTGTGATGTTAGAGTAGAGAAATTTGGTTTACATTTTTATTGTGAAAATACTCATTTTACTTACCCAGGGACAGCAACGTGGCCACTTTATTTACAGCCGGGACCAGCTGATTGAGCTGAAGCCGGCTGGCATGGCGGAAATAACAACATCCCTGCAAAGTTACAGCAGAGGAGGAACAAACACATCTAAAGCTTGAGCGAGCCGATGGAGACTTCTGGAAAAGAAAGAATATAAGCCACGTGTACCCTCCATTTTTATGCGCAACGTGAGATTGCTGGTGCATAAAATGGACGAGCTTATGGCACTAACCAGGAGTCGGCATGAGTACTGGGATTGTAGTTTAATGACCAACTTTACACCAAGACATTCTGAATAACAACATTTCTATATATGGTTTTCAGACTGTTCGTGCCAACTGGTGCAGCAGGGAGAGTGGTAAGCTTAAAGGTGAAGGGCTCGCTGTGCTAGTTAATAACCGCTGGTATCACCCGAGTTACATAACCATCAACCATGTCTGTTGTCCTGACTCTGAGCTGCTGGCTGTAGGAATTAAGACCGTATTATTTACCACGGGAAATCTCACATGGTATTTGTGGCTGTTTATATTCCTCCCTCTTCAAACACGACATTGGCGTGTGATGCTGTTCATTCATCTATAGCACATCTCCAGACTCAACACCCGAATGCCTTTATTGCCATTTCAGATGACTTCAACCACGTCACTATGCCAAAGGCACTACAGAATTTTTTTGTATGTGGACTGCCCCACCAGAGAGGAGAGAACACTGGACTTACTGTATTTTAATGTTAAAGATGCATACGGCTGCTCCCCCTCCAGATCTGACCCCCATCTGACCTGAGTCCCTCATATGTGTCGATAATCAAGAGTTAACCTGTGACTACGTGGACAGTGAGATGGTCAGAGGAGACTCATGAGGCACTGCAGGAATGTTTTAAGACCAAAGACTGGCAAGCACTCTGGGAGCTGCAAATAAGGAAATCAACGGGATCACTGAGTGTATTACAGACTTCATTCTTCTATCTATCATTCATACATAATTTCTGTGTGGACACCACTGTGACAAACCAGTACTGTTAAATGTTACCCTAACAACAAACCTTGGGTAACAAAAGATATTAAATCACTTCTCAATGATAAGAAGAGGGTCTTCAGTAAACTCAGAACAACATGAGGGAGTTCTGGCATGGAATAAGAACCATCACCGGCAGCAGAAATGTTAATGGCAGTAAAGACAGGGCCAACAAACTATATCCCTTTTTTAACAAATTTGACACAGCAGACTCTGCCCTTCCACGTTCTGACTCCACTGCTGTCTGTCCCTCGCAGCCAATTCCACTTACCCTCCCCCCAAATCTTAATTGCTTGCCTCTCTCCTGCAATAACCCAGCTCACACCTCCACCCCTCTATCATAAATCACCTCTACAGTGACACTGCTGAGCAGGTAACAAAACAGCTGAAAAGACTCCACATAAACAAGGTTGCCTCACAAGGTGCTTAAAGCCTGTGCCACCCAGCTTTTTGAAGAGCAGAAGCATGAGTGGGAGCAGGAGCAAAGCATAGGGCTTTACCCATCATTTTCACCCATCACAGACTATTGCCACACAGCTTGGCAATAGTCTACCCCTTGATTCTCCAATGTCTCTTGATGGAGGAGGTAGTAAGCCTTGACCTGGTGGTGGAAGCAGTGATAAAAACCAAAGGTGTCGCAACTAATGATTCCATAATTTTTACTCAGAATTTAATAATTCTAACCTGAATCTCCAGCGTGTCCCTGTGTTGTGAAAGACCTCATGCATCGTTCCTATACCAAAGACGCCGCGACCCAGTGACCTCAAGGACTACAGACCAGTAGCAATGACGTCCCACATCATAAAGAGCATGGAGAGACTCATCCTGGATCAGTTCCGGCCCATAGTCCAGATACTTCTAGACCCCCTACCTGCCTGGTCTGGGAGTTGAGGACTCCATCAGCCATCACTATGAGGATCATGTTTTTTCACTTCTCCAGTGCATTCAAGACCATATGGCCTGCTCTTCTGGGTGTGAAGCTAACAGCAATGCACCTCGCTTGTGTCATAGATTACTACCTGACCGGCAGTCGCAGTATGTGTGCCTGTCAGGCAGAGTTAACAGCAACACCGAGGCACCAGAGGGGACTGTCCTCTCTCCCTTCCTCTTCACCCTACACAACGGAGTTCAGCTAAAAGTCTGAGACCTAAGCCCTGCCACCTTTAGAAGTTTTCTGATGACTCAAGTTGATAAGGACGAGTACAGGGCTACAGTGAATGACTTTGTCTCATGGTTTGTGCTGAACCATCTGCAGTTCAACATGGCAAAGACATAAAAGCTGGTGGAGGATTTGAGAGGGAACAAGGCACTGGTGACCACTGTGTCTATCAATAAGGTCAGTGTGGAAACTGTGGAGGACACTGTGCAAATATCTGGGTGTGTACATAGACAATAAACTGGACTGGACTAAAAACACTGAAACCCTCTACAGGAATGGCCAAAGTAATCTCTACTTTTTGAAATGGCCGAGGTCCTTTAACATTTGCAGGACAATGCTCAGGATCTTTCACGGGTCTGTGGTGGCAAGTGCAAGTATGTGGTGGTGAACCCTTAACTCTGTTGCTGACTCATTCCACCAAAATGCACCACAGAGCACCACAGGAGATCAGATTACTGCAAACAATGGGATGAAAATGGCAAATAGATGTAACATATCTGGTTAATTAATTAATTGATTCATTTCACAATTTTTATATTTTGCGGTATTTTTGTTTTAGGCTGCACATTAGTATCACAAACTAGGCAACAAATGCTTTTCCGACTTTGCTTCTCAAACTAAAATATGGCTAAGATTTCATTAAGGTGGTATTGATTTGTTTTTCCAAGGATAAATTGTGGATTTAATAAATAACAGAAAACTAGTTTTATGACTTTTCATAGGCCATGCCAGGGTTCACATGCATTTCTTCTGCAGGCTCAAAAATGTATTTTGCTTTTGCTCATATGCTTATGATTTAATATTATGATTAACTAGCACAAAGTATGAATATATTTTATATCTATCAGATTGAGTTTTTAAAAAATATTTTTGTTGTGTACCTTTAATCAGCTTACTTTCTGAACATGTCCTGCTGCATTTTGTGTCTGTTGCAACACTAATCATCATTAACTTGTATTCTTAGCATTTAATTTTCTCTTGCTCCAAACCACATACAACACACTCACATGACCACATTCAGATTTTAATTTATATTAATATAAGGAAGAACTCCAAGTTTCTCCAAATTGACGATATTTGATAAAACATCAGGCAATAAGCTAAAATAGTTTGTCCTTTATAATAAAGGATTCATATGCACTTGAATTTATAGACAATAAATCATTAAGTTGTTTCAATTGCCTGTACATGATTAAATAGTTACAGCATGCCTGATAGTTTGAGAAACATTTAGAATTTTTAAAAAAGTAATTAAAAATTACAAGTCTTTATTAATAACATAACTAGAGACACTAGCTACATTAAACAAATTAAAGGGTTTAGGTAAAATCCCATGAGAACCAAAAGCTGATTAAAGAGCAGAAGCATGAGTGGGAGCAGGAGCAAAGCATAGGGCTTCACCCATCATGGCGCTTGGCAATAGTCTACCCCTTGATTTGCCATTGTCTCTTGATGGAGGAGGTAGTAAGCCTTCACCAGGTGGTAGAAGCAGTGATAAAAACCAAAGGTGTCGCAACTAATGATTTCATAATTTTTTGCTCAGAATTTAGTAATTCTAATTTAATATTTTTTTACCACTACATCATTAAAAAGATTAATGTAACTGACTACAACAATTAAATTAAATTAAAATAAGGACAAGGTAGCTCAGTGGTTAGGGTGTTGGGCTATCAATCTGAAGGTTGGGGGTTCAAATCCCAGGGCCACTGAAGTTACCAGTGTGGGTCCTTGAGCTAGGCCCTTAATCCTCATTGCTCCTGGGATGTTGTGATTAACCCTGCACTCACCTTTGGTTAAAAGCGTCTGCTAAATGCCCAAATGTAAATGTAATGTAAATTGCATTTCTTTTTTATTATCATTGCATTTTAATGCAAAAGTGTTAGAAATTTGGAAAAAATATTGGAATAAAATTTGTGTGGTAGATGACTGAAGACGAATTAGCAGATTTAATCTGATTTGATTTCAGTGATTCCACAATATTCAGAAAAGTTATTCTATATATTTGTCCTCTACTTGTGTTTCTTTCTTTTTTCTTACTTTTTGAGCAAGGACTTTAACCATTATTGCTCCAGGAGTGCTGTATAATGACTAACCCTGTGTTCTAGCCATCAAGTTTGGATACTTGTTTATACAAAGCAAATTATGTGTATTTGTCAAAAGTTTTTTTTTTTTTTTTTTGGAATTTTGAAAAAAAAAAGTTTGTGGCATGTCTCTGTGATTTCTTATTTTCTACAAAATGAAACAAATGAAAAACATCCAAAAAACTGCTCAGGGACTCCAGCAGATAGTTCTCCATCAATAGCCAGGACAGCACACACACTGACCAGAAGCAGGTAGCTGCTCAGGACATTCCTTTCAGTGGCATGTTGGAGTACTCCACCCTCTGACAAGTGACCCTTCAACATTTCACCCATACTCTGGAGCAAAATTGACTGTGTTTTCGTGGACTGCTGTTCGCCAAGTCCTGTGTTGCCACCAGTCACCCCGATCGAACATCAACGGTGAGTATTAAGAGAAGTACACAACGAGGAACATTGTGTTCATTCATATACATAAGTACATACCCTTCTGCCTATCTGCTGATTTTGGAGACAAATTGGCTCCGATCATCTGAGTTATGGGCAGTTACAAACACAAATTAATTAGTTACTTTTTTTTCGTGATGTCAAAGGGTAGTTGATGTCCAAAGAAGTTTGTAATAAGAAACTTGAAATAGCCAGCCAGCCTCAATAAAGGCGTCACTTCCTTTTTGGTCCTAGGAGCAGGATAGATCGCAATTGCAGTGCCCTAAGTGAAACCTCAGATTCCAGACTTCCACCTATCCAACCGTGCACTTCTTAGGGTTGGCCATGGGCCCCGCACATCGAAGCATTTTTAGAACTGCATGAGTTTAATTACACAAATGTATGAATTTCTGTAATTAAACTGTGCCATGTTTTAAAAAAAAAATACAAAAATGTATTCTGTATCCATTTAATGTTCTGTTATATTGCAAATAATTGTTATATTTGGCTTATTCATTACTTGAATACTCTTTGTTTACTGTTAGGTCTTGTATATCTAATGATATTTCATAGTCATGCAGAAAATCTCAATAATATTGTATATAAACAACTAATAAACAATGATAATAATACATTTTATTTTATAGGCGCCTTTCTTTCACTTAAGGACACCTTACAAAAGTGCAAATAAGTATTAATTATAAAACAAGATACACAATACACAATATTAAAAGAATGTTAAAATAAGTAAATTCAAAACGATCAGATAAAGAAGGCCAGTTTGAACAGGTAAGTTTTAAGTGTGGATTTGAATTGTGAAAGTGAGGTAATGTGTCTTATGTCAGGTGGAAAAGAGTTCCAAAGTTGGGAAGCAGAGCGGCTGACAGCTTTGTTCCCCATGGTGGTAAGGCAAACAGTGGGGATGATCAGGAGGATAGAGGAGGATGACCGGAGGGAGCGAGATGGATTTACAACCTGAAGAATAGACTAGAGATATGGTGATGGAAGATTGTGAATGGCCTTAAAAGTGAGCAGAAGGATTTTGTAATTGATGCGGAACTTGACCGGGAGCCAGTTGAGCTGTTGGAGAATAGGAGTGTTGTGGTGGAAACTGGAGGTTTTGTTAATGATACGAGCAACTGAATTCTGGGGCAGTTAAAGCTTATGAAGAGATTTGTGGGTGAGACCAAAAAGAAGAGAATTGCAGTAGTCTAATCGCAAGGTAATGAGGCTATGAACAAGAATGGCGGCAGCATGAGGGGTAAGAGAGGGGCGAAGACGGTTTATGTTGCGAAGGTGGAAGTAGGCAGACTGGTTTATGTTGTTGATGTGTGATTAAAATAAAAGGGTACCATCCAGGATGACACTCAGACTTGTTACCTAAGGGTGAAACAGAGCAATTGTCAATGTTAAGAGAAAAACTGTCGATTTTGAATAGAATTGATTTTGTGCCAAGAAGGAGAACCTCTGTTTTATCACTGTTAAGTTTTAGTACATTTTAATTGAACCAGAATTTAATTTCATCCAAGCAGTCAGTAAGGTAGGAGGTTGGAGGATTGGAAATGGGTTTAGTAGCAAGGTAGAGCTGGGTGTCATCCGCGTAACAGTGGAAATGAATGTTGTATTTGCGGAAGATATTACCAAGGGGAAGCAGATAAATGATGAATAAGAGGGGTCCCAGGACAGAGCCCTGGGGACACATGAGGTGACTGAGGAAGGGATGAGAAGAAAAGGTTTTGAGCTGAATGAACTGAGTGTGGCAGGTGAGGTATGATTTGAACCAGTTTAAAGGAGTCTGAGTGATACCAATAGAGACTAATCTATTGAGGAGTGTGGTGTGACAAATGGTGTCAAATGCTGCACTTAGGTCAAGGAGGATGAGGATGGAGAGTAAACCAAAATCAGCTGCCATGAGGAGGTCGTAAGTGATTTTTATGAGTGCAGTTTCTGTACTATGAATAGGGCGAAATCCAAACTGACAAATAAATGGACATCACCACCAAATAACAAGTAAAAAGAAAAACTATTTTATACAGAGAAATAGTGGATCATATATGCAAAATATATTGGGTGTTTAAATCCTGGCTCCAACAACTGTGGGCATCTTAGCTAGATGACTAAAACTGTTCCAGTCATTTAGATGTGTTCTTTCTTGTCTGACTCTGAACTTTCTCAGTCAACAAATTTATATATTGAATAAGAATAGTTTAAAAGTGCTGTAGCTCTTCTTTTGGCTTAGCCATAAACCTCCTCTTTGGCTTTTCTCTTATACTTTTGCTTGGTTACTCGATCATCAACTTCATTTTGCCATTATAAACCTAATCCCTCTTTATAAAGACCTTGTCTTTAAAATGCTCTCCCTGTTCCACCCCTGTATTAAACCCATTTCTAAACCTCTTACTTTTCCTTTTAGTCAGAACTACAGTCTTTAAGCAATTCAACACCTTTTACTTTGGAAGAGACTTATTTGTCAATGATCAATCCTGCAACTCCAATTCATTCACCTCACCTGGCTTGCACTCTCATTTTCACCTCTTTACCACATTTTCAATTACTTTGTATTTTCAACCACAAATATTTATACACATTATCTGTCTTCACCTCCATGCAACCCTTTTGGTACCCTCTCTTTCATTCACACATATGTGCTTCATTTTATTTAAACTAATCTTCATTGCTTTTCTTTTAAATGCATCCCTCCATCATTCTATACCATCATCAACATGCTTCCTACTCAAGTAAAACCAGTTAAAAATTTTAATTTGCAAATTAAATTAACGGACGGCACGGTGGCTTAGTGGTTAGCACATTCGCCTTTTAGCGCTAGGGATTCCCAGTTCGAATCCCCATCTGGGTGGAGTTTCCATGTTCTCCCCGTGTCTGCGTGGGTTTCCTCCGGGTTTTCCGGTTTCCTCCCTCAGTCCAAAAACATGGATCAAGTCAATTGAATTCTCAAAAATTGCCCCATATAGAGTGTGTCTGTGTGAGTGAGTGTGTGCCCAGTGATGGATTGACGCCCTGTCCTGGGTCTATCTGCCCAGCGCCCGAGACATTCTCCCCTGGATGGGCATGGGGAACCTCACCGCGACCCTAATAGAGGATAAAGCGGGAGATAATGAATGAATGAAAATTAAATTAACTACTTTTTCTTATTTGTAAGTCGCTTTGGATAAAAGTGTCTGGTAAATGATCAAATGTACATGTAAGTGCAAACAAAATTAATGCAAATTCAGTGTTCATCAAGGTTTTATGTTAAAACAATATCGGGCCATTGGTTGTCCTCATTTATGAATGAGGACAACCAATAAACTTGAAAGAATATTTTGGGTGTGAACTGAACTGAGATAATTTTCTCATTCATATTGATTTGGCACAGTTTTTACATACAATTGATGCAGAGTAATGTAGACATTTATTAAGTTCTAGGATAGAAATCATTTCTTGTGTGTCAGTATGCTGGGCAAGGGGAGATCACCCCTATGGTCCTTTGGAACATGAAGCTATAAAGATGGCATTTTATACCCAATGGCATTGCCCAGCCATGCAGCCCATTTGAAACATGTATGAAAGGCATGGCTTTATTTTTTTTTTCTTAATTTTCATAGGGGAGCACGGTGGCTTAGTGGTTAGCACATTCGCCTTTCAGTGCTAGGGATTCCCGGTTCGAATCCCCATCTGGGTGGAGTTTCCATGTTCTCCCCGTGTCTGCGTGGGTTTCCTCCGGGTTCTCAGGTTTCCTCCCACAGTCCAGAAACATCAAGTTAATTGAATTCTCAAAATTGCCCCCTATAGAGTGTGTCTGTGTGAGTGAGTGTGTGCCCAGCGATGGATTGGCGCCCTGTCCTGGGTCTATCTGCCCAGTGCCCGAGACGTTCTCCCCTGGATGGGCATGGGGAACCCCACCGCGACCCTAATAGAGGATAAAGCGGGAGATAATGAATTAATGAATTTTTATAGGTGATGAAACAAAAGCATTCCCAGATCACAGATTTTTTAATACAAAAGCTACATTACATGTAGTAAACGGTGATAGTGCTGATACATGTAGCAAATCTATTAGTTTAACTACATTTCCTGTAGCTTGGAAGTGGTGTTGCTGATTTCTGAATCAAATGCCTTTTCAGTACTTACGTCATTTTTTGATCAAGTAGCGACGTTGCTACAATTTCCAGGACATGTATAAAAAAATGCATGTGGCAGTGGAACCAGCAGACCGACTGACACATACACAACTATGGAAGAAAAGACAGGAGAGTGAGAAGAGCAGTCCACTGATATCATGCCATGGCCTTATCTGTAAAAATATACAACACGTCAAATCGTCAGAGAAAATATTTGTTTAAATGTATACTTTGCAATCCCAAAACCGTATTGCTGTTGACATCTAAGACATCTAACCTAACCAACCTAATAACCCACATTTAGGTGACACATTTCCCTACTGCAGAATGCTATAATGAAATGTGTGTGCAAAATAATACCCTACAGTTAAAGTGTTAGAAAGTAGTGAAAACTAACATCATGTAATGAATGTTAACTTATGCTGACTAGCAGGGGGAAATTAAGATACAAAAGTGGAGGTAATAGCCTATCAAAGAGTTTATCTACTGTATCTGGTGAAAGTGTTTTTTTAATACTTAGATGAAGTTTTTTTTGCAATTAAATAAGTATATACATTGCCTCCAAGTCGTATTTGACCCCCTGCAGATATAAAAAGTTGCAAATAAGTTAGAGCCCTAAATATTACAAACCAAAAATATAAGTTGCTCAGTAAAATTATATATATATATATATATAATTTCACTGAGCAACTTATATTTTTGTGTATGTATATATATATATATATATATATATATATATATATATATATATATATATATATATATATATACTGTTTGGACAAGTCTGGCCTCAGCATGGGAAGAAATTTTTGAAAGGCTGTCCTAGCACTGCAGGCCCGATGCCGGTGTCCCCTGGCTCACGCCAGTTTTCCTTATTTGTTAAATGTGTGTGCATGAGTGTGAGATTGGTGTGTACAATTGGCGTGTGCAATTGGGATGAATGAGCATGTAAGAGTGGGTACTTGGGTGAATGTGAGAGTGTGGACGACGGGTCCTGGATCTGTGGCCTGCTGAGCTCGTCACCTTCGGGGACGCTGGGCGTCGCTGTCACCCCCCCTCTGGGGGTGGGTGCCTTTGTGTCCTGGGGTGTGCGGCTGGGTGTCTTGGCATGGTGTCTTCAGGTTCCAGGTGGCCTTGAGTGGTCTGGGTCCCCCTGGTCTTACCCTATCCGTCGCTGGACCGCAGGATCATGGTCGCGGTTTTTTGCCCTCATCATAAATGCATTCCATAACAGGGGCACATACTTACGCACGTAAAGATACACACACAATTTCTAACAATATTAGGATGTGTGTGTGTGTGTGTGTGTGTGTGTTTGTTTGTGTGTGTGTCTGGGGGTGTGTGTGTATAATGTGTGTGTTTATTTATGAATGTTTGTATATAGGTATGTATGAGTATATACCTGTGTATATATATGTATATAGGAATGTATGTATAAGTTGTTTTTTCCCCCTCTCTTCTTTTTTTTATTTTTTATTAATTAATTAATTAATTTTTTCTAGGTTGTTTCTTTTTTCCCTTTCTCTTCTTTTCCTCCTCTTTTTCTCCACTGTCATGCATTGGCGGAATAATTCAAATAAATCAAATAAAAGCACAATAAACAGGAACAGGCTACAGTAATCTGTAAACTGTTCCTGTAAAAACGTAGAAACAAACATGTATGGTACATCAGTGCAGTCAGGTTACCATTCAGATTGCAAAAGCTACCAGACATGACAGGTAAAAAAAATAAAATAAAAATAAAAAAAGGCTGTCCTAGACATGAAAGACAGCCTTGTGACTGTCCACGATTTGGTCTCTGATGGCCTTGGAATGCTCCTTAATCTTTACAATGTTGACCATGTATGAGTGCTGTTCACAAGTTTGGTGAGAGGCTTTCATAGTCCGAAAAGGTGGGAAAAAACTGATAATCAATCCAAGCATGTGAAACTCATTGTTCTTTATGCCTCAGTTACTTCTTAATACTTGAGGGAACCAAACAATATTCTGGTGGTTTGAGGGGTTGAATAATAATTGACCCTCTTATTAAACTTTTCACAATTAAAAAAATAATAAACAAAAAAAAAAAATAACATGCTTTTTTGCAGCAGTGCAAGTTAACCCCAAATGGGTAAACCTGCAAAATCTGCAGGGGGTTGAATACTACTTGGAGGTACTGTATGTAGGTGTTTTTTTTAATATGAGCTACAGTTATTCAGCTTATTTAGAGTGAATTATATACATATACCCTTTTTTGTGTTAGACCATCTACTCTTCTTCCATAAATGCTTTATTCAGTACATCCGATTATCATTTTGCACTGATCTGGAATTAGGTCAACACGAAGTAGCTTCTAATAGTTAAGTGACTTTTGACATATTTGTGTACATTAGCTTGATATATTTCTATGGTCAACAGCTTTGTCTAATATAGCTTCATTTATTGTTTAGCAACTAATAGCTTAGCTCCCTACATTTTACATGTAGCATGCCCAGCACGGATTAGATGTCACCTTATCGCCAAAAAATTATTTAGAAAACATTCTTAGCCTCTAAGTGTTAAAAATAACACATATAACAAAATATAAAAGATGAAATAGCTTGGTACAGCAAAATCAAAATACTTTGTCTAAATTTGGTAGTGATTGTTATTTTTCTAGTATATAGAATTTATATATTCAGTGTCTATTCATCTATCCCAGGAGTCCCAGGAATTTGATTTGTGACACTGACACTCTATACCTCCTCTAGAATTATGTACTTCAAAATAATTGTGAATTTCCACATTGTGGGACAAATAAAGGCATATGTTATCTTATCTTAATTGGTTTCAGTGCATCTGGCCGATAATCAGTAAGTCTCCTGGTTCTTGCTTTTTGGGCAAAGAGACAATTATAGTGTATTTGATTCATGTTGCAGGGAAAAGTTATAGGTGCTAGTAAATGCTATTGCTAGCTATTCAGCAAGTGACTTCAGAGTGCAGTCTGGCACACTGTCTGGTCCATCAGCTTTGGTGATGTCAATTCTGCTTAGAGAAGTCCTCACCTGATAAAACTGTAGGACAAGTAGGGGCTCCGGTTCTTGGTGGTGCTGCTTGAGTCCTTACACTGCTGTCAAAAGTTGAAATAAAATTGGAAAGAGCATCATAAAGCATGGTATCTTAATTGGTTAGTGGGGTGCTGGTCTTATAGTTCACTATGGTTTTAAAATTGCAGTGTCGGGAATACTGCTGTCCAGCCAAGTTTCCATAGATACAATACACATCTGTCCTTGTAGTGACACCAAACCACAGTCTAGGGTGACCAGATTCAAATTCGCCAGATGTGGGACAAAGACTATGTTTGTGTGTGACAATGTGGAACACCAATGCACTGCAGATAAAACCGTGTGTGTGTGTCCCCCCCCCCCCCCCCCCCCCCCCCCCCCCCCCCCCCCCCCCCCCCCCCCCCCCCCCCCCCCCCCCCCCCCCCCCCCCCCCCCCCCCCCCCCCCCCCCCCTATCACAATGCAATAGTTTGAAAAATGTTGTAATCACTGCAAAAAGGTCCTGAATTTGATACCTTTGCAGAATGGATAAGCTTCTATCTGTGACTGAGTTCATATTCTTTCTAAGCTCTGGCTCACGCAGTGTATGTTATTGTCTGTGTGTGATTAGGGAGAGACTGGCAATAACACGTTAACATGTTATATCTAAAACTCCTTATTATTGTACTTTATATTTAGGCTTAACACAACCAAATGCCGCTTGCATTTAAAATAATTAATCAAGATAAGTGATTACAACATACATAATATGCATTTAGTCCTGTTGTAACTTAGCAGATATTTGTTAAAGAGTATTTTGTTTTTTAAAAGGAAAGGACAACAAGGGGGGGAGCAAGTATTTGTAGTGAGTTTGGCCTGAAAAATATTTTTATTTTTTTTATTTTGTTAGGGTTTCTTTCCAAAAGATAAAAAAAAGGTTTAGACCTTCCCACCCCACCTTAAGTTAATAGTCAAAGCCCTAGGTGTGGACCAGGTGTTTCCACTTAAAGGTATTTTTCCTCAAGTCAAATGGAAATGTGCCACCCCCTCAACAACCCCATTATTTCCTTATAATACTGTGCATGTTCAAGCCCCAAAACATGATATTATTGTAGAATCTTGTTATTCATGTGCATAGCTTTTAGTTTACGTTTTAAGTTAATAACAGCTTCATGCACAGAGACTCTAAGAAATCAACAGCAGTAGATCAGTTGGCTCAATGCCCATCATTATCAGTTTATTTGTAGGACACGAGAGGAAAATAATAGACATTTTGCATGCATGCACACATTAATTCAGTTAGATGTTTTGATGATTAGATGATTCATTGTATAATTTAATGGAAACACCAAAACAATGACCCGTACACATAACGAGACTTTTTTGTGATGCCTAAGACAGGTGTAAGGAATCATGCATACTGCTTACATTGATAATAATAACAAAGTTTTAAATAACATTTGACATGATCCTGTAAATTATATCACATCACACTTTCAACCAGTCAGCTTCATTCTTCGGTGAAGTTGTCTCAGTAAATCAGTAAATAAAGTTCAAAGTTTTATATATAATAATTAATTGAATGATTTAGGTACATTGGTACTGGAAAGTTCACAAATCAAGTTGCTAAAGGTACCTAAATCAAATAAAATACACTGCAAATTAATACAGTCCTTGACATAAGTTCTGTCGCTTATCCATGTTGTGGAAACAAAAGCTTATAGCCTGACTTTAAATTCATCCATTTTAGAAATGACTCATATGAAAGCTGAAACCCTCCCAAATGAGATTTAATTTGCGAAAATAAATTTGCTTCACTGCAGAAATATTGATCATTTAATGAACACAGAAAGGTCAGATTTTGTCAAGACAAAAGTTTTGTCGCCTTGTCATATAATGCACCCAATCCTAGTTTACAGCCTCACCTGTGCTCACTAATTGATTGGTTAATTAGTGGGTGTGTATAAAAAGAACTCCAGCACCCCAGACCTTCACTTGCACTGCAACTTGACTTCTGACAACATGCCAAAAATCCATCCTGCGGATCCATCCAAAGCCTTGATTATAAAGACGCTGAAGACCAAATCCACTGCAGAGGTGGCTGACACCTTTAATGTGTCTCAGCATCAAGTACATTCATTCATTCATTCATTATCTCCCGCTTATCCTCTATTAGGCTCGCAGTGGGGTTCCCCATGCCCATCCAGGGGAGCTGTCTCGGGCGCTGGGCAGATAGACCCAGGACAGGGCGCCAATCCATCGCTGGGCACACACTCACTCACACAGACACACTCTATATGGGGCAATTTTGGGAATTCAATTAACTTGATCCATGTTTTTGGACTGTGGGAGGAAACCGGAGAACCTGGATGAAACCCACGCAGACACGGAGAGAACATGGAAACTCCACCCAGATGGGGATTCGAACCGGGAATCCCTAGTGCTGAAAGGCGAACGTGCTAACCACTAAGCCACCATGCCGCCCGCATCAAGTACAAAGAATTAAAAAAAGATTTGAAGAGACTAGAGATGTTTTTGACAAGCCAAGGTCCAGCAGGGGTCCACAAGACAAGTGCTCGGGAGGAACGTTTTTTCGATGTTCGAATCAGTGCGCAGAAGCCAGCACTAAACGAAAGGCAGGTAAAAAAAAACGTGTGCCATTTGCCAAGGCCCACAGCCTGCTAAACGGATGGATGCTGGAAAAGTGGCAGAAGGTGGATTTCTCAGATAAATCTTCAGTTGAATTACACCACAGCCAGCGCAAATACTTCAGGAGACCTACTGGAGCCCGTAGGACAACCTACTGGATCCAGGATTCACCCAGAATACAGTCAAGTTCATCGGGAAAGATCATGGTCTGGGGTTACATTCAGTATGGGGGTGTGCGAAACATTTGCAAGGTGGATGGCAATATCAATAGACTAAAATATCAAGAAGTATTAGCTACATCTTACATTCCCAATCATAAAAGGGGTCAAATTTTGCAGCAGGATGGTGCTCTATTTCATAAATCCATCTCTACATCAAATTTCCTCAAGGCGAAGAAGATCAAGGTGCTCCAGGACTGGCCAGCCCAGTCACCAGACATGAACATCATTGAGCATGTTTGAGGTAGGATGAAAGAGGAAGCTTAGAAGACAAATCCAAAGAATCTTGATGAACTCTGGGAGGCATGTAAGACTGCATTTTTTGCTATTCCTGATAACTTCATCAATAAATTGTATGAATCATTGTCGAACCGCATGGATGATGTCCTTCAAGCTCATGGAAGTCACACAAAATATTAAATATGGCTCTAATAGCAACACAACATCATTCACCAGTGTTATGAAGCATATCTTTGTATATAAAGTGAATTATTTGTTTGATTTTCACATTACTTTCTGTGGGCGACAAAACTATTGTCTTGCCAAAATCTGACCTTTCTGTGTTCATTAAATGATCAATATTTCTGCAGTAAAGCAAATTTATTTTTGTAAATTAAATCTCATTTGGGAGGGTTTCAGCTTTCATATGAGTAATTTCTAAAACCAATGGATGAATTTAAAGTCAGGTTATGAGCTTTTGTTTCCACAACATGGATAAGCGACAGAACTTATGTCAGGGACTGTAGATCCACTGATGAAGTGAGTGCTCGTGCCCGGAGCAGTGGGCAGCCCTGTACACAATTGGGATCAGGTGCCTTGAAGGCACCTAAAGGACCTTCTGGCCACAAGGCACAAGCCTACGACTGCCTCTATCCTTGAAGGTGAAATTAGAGTTAGAGTGAATTAGAGGTGTTTTTAATCAATAAGCTGGGAATTACGTATGTGTGTTATTTTATTTTTATCCAATTTCAACCATATTTAGTTTGTACAGTACACAATGAAATTAAACTGAAGACCAAGGTGCTGCATAAAACAACACACACACACACACACATACATATATATATATATATATATATATATATATATATATATATATATATATATATATATGCCCTTGTTTGATTACTCCTCTTGTTTGAGTTAATTAATTTCTTGTTTACTGTCATATGGTCTGCTTCAGTTATATATTCTCGGCTTGTGTGTTTGTTATCAGACTAGCAATGTTTAATTTATGTTGCACATTGGCAGCTCGGTGTGTGTACTGCTGCTTTAAATAAAGCCTCTTTAGTTTACCCGGTTGCCTGACTCTACTCAGTGCATTTAGGCGCTTCATCTCAGCACTGTTATGCGCAGCCCTTTCACATGGATCGGTGACGCATTGTACCGGAAATCTGGTCTCACAGTGCAAATGTGGAGTCCAGGAATTCTCCACCGGGTAAGCCTCCCATTTTTTTTTTGTGCCCCTGCAGCGGTTCCCTGATTGGCAACAGCGTGTGTCACGCTGCTCAATCTGGCTGCAGCTTCCATGCGGCATAACTCCGGTGCTAGCCCTGCCAGAGTAGCTTTTTCGTTTTTCTTCCAGGCTGCAGCTCCCATGCTGCATAAGCTCGGCGCTAGCCGCGTCAGTATTTAGCTTTTTTTTTTTTTCTGGCTCCAGCTCCTGTGCTGTGAGGCCTGGCACCAACTGGATCTGAGGCACTCTGCTCCGCCTCCCTGTGTTGAGCATTCTGCTCCGAGTTTTTTGTTCTGCTTTATTAGTTTTGATTTTTCTAGTTGAGCCATGCTCCTGGGTGTTTATTCTTTACTTTTTAAATTAGTTTTCTCCCTTCGGTTGGAGTAGCCATAAGGGTTAGTATTGAGTACACACCTCTCCCTGTAAGCTCCCGACTCCATGCAATGGGGTTTATTTAAAACCCCTGCCTTTCATTATCAAGTGCCACACGATGTTTGACAGTGTAATCAAACGGCAAGAAACGCTTATGCTCTTATATATGCGCTTATGATCTTCTTAGACGTCCTCCCTTTTTCGTAGTCCTGCTATCAGTAATAATACAATTCTCAAATCATATGATCAACTGATCTAGCTTCTTAGAATACCATGACTAGAAAGTAAAGCCAATGCTGGGCGATGGATATGGTATTGATGCTTAATAGAAAATTTTCCAAAACTTAAAAAAAAAATAAAAAAAATAATAAATCCAAACTTAGACAGATTAGAGACAATCCAACACCTGTCCCTGAAATACTATACCAATAAAGCCCATACCAAGAGTGTGGGATGTAAAGAAACAAAGGAACCCAAGGTAATTTAGCCAGGCCTTTCTATCACTGAGTCATACAAATTAAATAAATGCAGGAAAAACTAAAATATTTATTCATTTAATACTTTGGAATTGCCAAGTTAAGGTCTTGACTGAATAGTAATATTGTGAAAGGATACAACTCAAGATGTTCATGTGAGAAAACTCATCATTAAAACAGGTTTTAGCTGTCATGCAAGGTTGAATAGGCAAAAATTATTCCAAGGTGATGTTTAGTTCTTATTAACAATTAGATTTATTTGTGGTTATTGCACATTTTGCATAATTTTGCCCCTCACTAATATATGATTTTTTTAAATTGTCTATTATGTCTATATGTCTAATGTTTTGTTTCATTTAATTATTTTATTTTTACTAAGATTTGTTTAAAAAGACTGATGGTTTAGGTGAAATTTTGTAAAAATATATAAAATTCTAAAAGACTTTCAAACCTTTAGTTACCTGTATATTTTTTTGAATGCAAACAGGTTTCAAAGTTGGGGTATTAAAATGGTAACAGTGGATGTGTGATAATTAAAAGAAAAAGATGTGTGAAATGGTTCTTCAGAGCATGAGTACATGTATGCGGGTGTCGGTATGTGTGTGTGTGTGTGTGTGTGTGTGTGTGTGTGTGTGTGTGTGTGTGCGTGTGTTTGTGTGTAAAACTTTGTAATAGAAGTTACTTAATTTATTTAGCTAACTTTCTACAGCTACAGAGGCAACAACACTTTTCTCTTGGTTGTAACCTCTAACACTTATGTGAAGACCATCCATAAGTTCTCAATTAGGCTGGCAATGATTATGGTTGGAGCATTTTCCTCACATATTGGTTCAAGAAGAGATATTAATATCATACTTTAGGTTGTGTCAATATGGATCACAGCCATAGTGCAGGGATAAAAAGCAGCATTATAACCAGTTTCATCTTATTACAAGTGGAATTTCCTCCACGGTGATTAAAGATTGAGCATATTGCTGCCATACTTGCTCATACAAAAAAGCTAAATTTAAAAATTTTGAGGTAAAGTAAGAAGTATTTATACCTAAATAATATAACTAATGCTGGACCATCTGTGACCAATATCAATTTCACTAAATGTAGTACACACACTTCAGAAATTAGTTTTTTTTTGTATCATTTTTAGAAGTGGCTTCCAGTAACAAATTGATTTATGTGAGTGGTTAACCATTTACCAGTGGTTCATAGAGCTCCAGATGAACATACTCTTTGAAATAAGATCTAAGATATAAGAATTCATACAAGAAAATAATATTGATATGCTTTTTCCTTAATCAAAAAACTGCATGTGGAGGAATGCAACAATAATCAAACTCATGCCATTTCACTTCTGTGTGCTAAGTTAATGGAATCCTGTAATGTTTAGTGTGAAACATCAATCAAACAAAAATATATTGTTGCATTAGCCTTGAAAGAACAATAATAATAAAAATGCTATAATGGCCTCAGCTCCTTATCCATAAATCATCATGCCTAGTGCACAGTGCTACACAACCAACCCCTACCCCCTAGCAACGTGTGTGTGTGTGTGTGTGTGTGTGTGTGTGTGTATGTGTGTGTGAGAGCGTGTGAGTGAATGTGTTTATTAGAGACTTAAATACTCAGATGTGCTATTTAACAAATTTCAATATGTCTGTAAACATTTTTTTTGTTTACTTTTCCTGTGTAAGAGCACATATGTATTTATTTCTCAGTGACACTAGTTATCCTGACATATATACATAGGTATGTCAGCTTTTGTTCAATGGTCACTTAGTGTTTAGATGTAAATAATACGTGCATAAAAATTTTTATATTTACTGGAATGCCTGATGTACAATATATTTTTTGTGCAAATCTGAAAAACACAGTACACAATACACAAAAGTAAAGTAAGAAAAATCCATATTATTTCTATGTATATACTATAATCTTTCAATCTAATTTATTTGTTATTTAATTTGACAATTTATTTTAGCAAAAAGTAATTCTATCTCTATTTGTAATGCCTTTTTACATGACATATCACTTGCTCAGACAGTTCCTGTAATTTCTTTATCGTTCTCTATTTTCTTTCTCTATGTTTTAAAAAAAGGTTGGTTACTCCTAACCTAACTAATTTCAGTCAGATCCTCTCACTTGTAGGTCACTTTGAATCTGCAAAACAACAACCTAAATTTAAATGTTTTGATTAATCACTTAGCATTGCAAGTTTATTTTCAGCATATTTGAACTTTTTCCAAAAAAAACACAAGCTACTCTTTTTAGCTTTTCTTACCATACATGGCAGAAAAAACAAAATGAAGTAAACAAACAGGTCTACATAGAAATATATATTACAGTGTGTAATTTTATAACTACAAAGTACATGGATATGGTAAATGAAACTAATAAAATAACAATAAATGTACAAACAATATGGTCTACCTAATAAAAAGTAGGACTGTCAATCAAGTCAAAATATAAAACACATTTATCAAACATTTTGATGTAATTGCCATTTTCTTTTAAACCCACATCTTCTATAGCCATAGTGTTACACATTCCCGTTCACGCCCCGCGGTTCCTCGGCGACCAGAGGTGTACGCCAATCAAGGTGAGGTGTTTACCAAAACGTGTGCTAACAAACTTCCTCCCCATCGCCACTACGACTGTGCTATTGACCTGGTGCCGGGGGCTAAATTACCACACGCGCGCCCTTATCCCCTCTCAGCTCCTGAGACGCGGGCGATGCAGGACTACATCGCCGAGGCCTTACGCAACGGCTTTATTCGCCTGTCCAAGTCCCCTTCGGCCTCGGGGTTTTTCCTTATCCCCAAACAAGGTGGGGAACTGCTCCCTTGCATCGATTTCCGTGAGCTTAATAAAGCCACCAAACCTACCCCTATCCCTTTCCACTGGTACCCTCTAACCTGGAACTTCTACATGGGGCGTGTTTACAAAATTGGACCTCCGGAACGCTTACAACCTGGTCCGTATTCGCAAGGGAGACGAATGGAAGACCGCATTCATAACCACCTCGGGGCACTATGAATATCGCGTGATGCCTTTCGGCCTCACCAACGCCCCTGCGGTCTTCCAGGCCTTCATTAACGACGTGCTTCGGGAGTTTCTCCGCCAGGGTGTTATCGTCTACCTTGACGAAGTGCTGTTTTTTTCTGAGGATCTGTCCTCCCATGTAGCATTAGTTCGGCGGGTGTTATCACGTCTCCTCGCCAATGGGCTGTACGTTAAGGGGTAAAAGTGCGGTCTCCTTTTTGGGTTTTATCATCTCCCATAAGGGGATCAAGATGGACCCCAGCAAGGTGCAAGCAGTCGTGGACTGGCCGACGCCGTCTTCACCCCGAGATCTGCAACGATTCTTGGGGTTCGCTAATTTTTATAGGCATTTTATCCGGGACTTTAGTCGGATTGCGCTGCCCCTCACAGCTAGTCTAAAGGGTAACCCCTTTCATGTTGCACTGGAGCCCGGAGGCGGATCGGGCCTTCAATTCTCTGAAACAACAATTCACCACTAAGCCGGTGTTGGCCCACCCGGAACCCGGGCTCCAGTTCATCGTGGAGGTGGACGCCTCTTGTAGTGGGGCAGGCGCCGTACTTTCCCAGTCCACGGGAGGGTTAGCTCAAGCGTGCCCGATCGCATACTTCTCCCGCAAGTTCCTGCCGGCCGAATGCAATTATAGGATCGGGGACCGGGAGCTGTTAGCCATCAAATTGGCCTTGGAGGAGTGGCGACATTGGCTGATGGGGGCCACTCTCCCCGTCCTAATTCTTACCGACCATAAGAACCTTGAGTTCGTCAAAAGTGCGCGGCGCCTCAATGGACGCCAAGCCCGTTGGGCACTTTTCTTTAATCAATTTAACCTCCAGATCTCGTTCCGCCCGGGGTCAGAGAACAACCGGGCTGATGCCCTGTCCATACTTCATGGCCCCTCTCTATCAGATCCTGACCACGGTAATTCCATCATCTCTGCTAATAAATTCCTGGGTCCTGGGTCCTGGAGGTTGATACTCAAATCAAGGAGGCGTTGCGCACCACCACCATACCACCCAATTGTCCCGAGGGGAGAACGTACGTCCCGGTGGCTTTTCATCCCCGTATTATCACGTGGGCCCATTCCTCTCTGTGTACTGGTCATCCAGGCGTGCTTCGCACCATCCAGCTTATCCAACCGAGGTACTGGTGGGAGTCCTTACAGGCGGACGTACAGTCCTTTGTGCGCTTCTGTGCCACCTGCGCTGCCTGTAAGACCCCCCGGGAGCTTCCAGCGGGTAAGCTGTGCCCGTTGCCAGTGCCGGAGCGGCCCTGGACCCACATAGCCTTAGATTTTGTATCTGGTCTCCCCTCCTCCAATGGCTACAACACCATCCTCTCGGTCCTCGATCGGTTCTCCCGGACGGTTAAACTTTTCCCCCTTAAGGGGCTGCCATCGGCGTTCAAGACGGCCGAACTGGTATTTTCCCGAGTGTTCACCTCGTTTGGGGTTCCGGAGGTTATTCTTTCCGATAGAGGTCCCCAGTTTACGTCGGCCGTTTGGAGGGCATTTTGTGAAAAGCTGGGGTCCTCCGTCAGCCTCTCCTCGGGGTTCCACCCCCAGACCAATGAAGCGTGTGAACGCTCGCATCAGGAGACAAATAAATTCCTCCGGATTTATGCTCACCGCAATCCATCCGATTGGTCACGATACCTCCCCTGGGCGGAGATTGCCCAGAACTCGCTGCGCCACTCAGCCACCGGTCTAACCCAGTTCCAGTGCGTGCTGGGCTACCAGCCCCCCTTTGCACCCTGGAGCGGGGAGGAGTCTGAGGCACCGGCAGTAGACGCTTGGTTTCAGCGCAGCGAGGAGGTCTGGGCACAGGTCCACCAGCGGGTAGAAGCAGTTATCCGGAGATACAAACGCTTTGCTGATCGCTCTCGAGGTGACGCTCCCCAATATAAAGTAGGCGACATGGTGTGGCTCAGTACTCGGGACATCCGGTGTCGTCAGGGTACCCGCAAACTCCTGCCCCGGTTTTTGGGTCCATTCGGGATAGAGGCCGTCGTTAATGAGGTCACGGTTTGGCTTAAGCTCCCGCGCCATTTGGGGGTGCACCCGACCTTTCACGTCTCCCTTCTTAAACCTTTCGTTCCAGGTCCACTGGAGGCTAATTGGGCAGAGTCCAATAGAGAGACACCGGAGGGAGATGAATCGAACATCTATGCCGTGTCCTCTCTGTTGGACTCCCGCCGGCACCGGGGCAAGGTACAGTACCTGGTTGATTGGGAGGGATTTGGCCCTGAGGAGAGGAGCTGGGTTCCTGCCGACGACATCCTGGACCCGAGCATCATCCGGGAGTTCCACCGGGATCGCCCCGACCGCCCCGCCCCTCGGCCTAGGGGTCGGCCGCCTCGCTGAGGTCCACGAGCGGGGTCTTGGGGGAGCAGTTCCCAGGTGGGACTGCCTTTTTCTGGGGGGGGGGTAATGTTATAAAATTAACATAAAATTAATAAACAATATACTTGGTGGGATGTTTATATACCTTGTTTTTTTCATAGCTAATAAAAACTCGCCCAGCGATGGATTGGCGCCCTGTCCTGGGTCTATCTGCCCAGCGCCCGAGACGTTCTCCCCTGGATGGGCATGGGGAACCCCACTGCTGCCCTAATAGAGGATAAAGCGGTAGATAATGAATGAATGAATGAATAATGAACTCTGCACATAGACAAATCTGTACAAACAAAAAAAAATACTTGTTGTACTTTAGTGCTTTGAACTACAACTTGTATTACAATGCACACTGCACCTTTTATTTAAATATACGTAAACTGTACAGTAAATTGTAAAGTAATTGGAGTGCTCAGTCTACTGCTGTTCACTCTGCTAACTTACGACTGTGCAGCAATGCACAGCTTGAACCACATTAAGCTTGCAGACGACATGACCATGGTGGGTCTCATCAGCAAGACCGACGAGACAGTATACAGAGAAGAAGTTAAACAGCTAACAGACTGGTACAGAACCAATAACCTGTCTCTGATTATAGACAAGATCAAAGAGATGGTTGTTGAATTCAGGAGGACAAGGCGTTATCACTCTCCACTGAACATCGACGGCTCTGTTGTGGAGATCGTCAAGAACACCAAGTTGTAGGATCAGAGGATCTCACCTGGTCCCTCAACACCAGCACCATCGCCAAGAAGGCCCAGCAGCGTCTCTACTTCCTGTGAAGGCTGAGGAAGGCATATCTCCCACCTACCATTCTCACCACATTCTACAAAGGGAACCATCGAGAGCAGCTGCATCACTGCCTGGTTCGGGAACTGCACCACAATGGATCGCAAGTCACTGCAGCAGGTAGTGAAGACAGCCGAGAAGATCATCGGTGTCTCTCTCCCCTCCATCACGGACATTTACACAACACGCCGCATCCGCAAGGCAACTAGCATTGTGGACGACCACACACACCCCTCACACACACTCTTTACACTCCTGCCAAGGTATGTTGGTTGTGTAGTAGTTGTTATGTGTAGCACCTTGTTCCTGGATAACAATGTTTCATTCCACATGAAACAAGGCACATTCTAGGCACCTTATATTCTCCTTTACCTTTACCTAATACAGACACCTGATCACCACACAATCTGTTCATGGCTGTCCTACGCTGTTGATGCTGCGCAGCCGCTCAAGTAGGATGAGATCCACACTGAGCTTTTGTCCTCCCAAGGTTGCTTCCTTAAAATAACAACATAACAGGGAGTTTTTTTTTACCATTGTTAAACACTAATTGACCATTAAACAAGAGCTGACATACATATGTATATGCGTCAGGATTACTAGTGTCACTGAGAAATAAATACATATGTGCTCTTACACAGGAAAGGTAAACAAAAAATGTATTGTTTACAGACGTATTGAAATTTGTTAAAACTACACATCTGAGTTTTTAAGATTCATTCCACATATAATGTACAGTATTGTCGGAATGACAAATAAAATACTTGAATACTTGAATAGAGAGATACCATCAAACCATGTAACCAAACTCCTTGTGTGTGTAACATACATGGCCAAATAAATTTGATACTGATAGCAGTGTTCTTAGTTTAAATTATAAGTAAGCCCCTTGGTTTTGATAAAAACATTCATATTTTTAGGATGCTTCCCTGTTGGCATAACACAGGGCTCAAGTTTTCTACTTCAGACAGTAATTTTCTAGATTTCCCAAGAAATTTGAATGGGGCTTCATCAAATAAATTAAGTTTACCTTAGTCCTCTGCAGTTCAGAACCTGTAATGTCTGCAATATTTCCTTGATGTTTCCCTTTAGAAAGTCTAGTTTTCTTTGCTTTCTTGACACCAAACCATTCTCCAAAAGGCTTTGTCTTACTGTGTATGCAGACATGTTGCACTACTCTTGTCCTGATCCCATAGCTGAATTCTAGTTACCAGACGGTAAGGGCCCTTTTTTTCTTTCTTTTAAGTCTTTTCCATAGAAACTGAATTCCAATCCTCATAGTTCTTAATTGTGCAATAAGTAGTTAATTTTAGATGCACAAGTAGCAATATCCTTACATGTAAGGATCTTTTGATGCAAAGCAGTGAAGACTGCACATGAATACAATGGTTAACAGAAGCAGACAATGATTTCAGAAGCAGCAACAATTCTGCTCTTCTATTTACATCATAATAACAGGGTCAGCAGTATTTTCCTATTAAACACTGAGCTAAAGGGAAGGTCACGAATTGTTACTTTATGTTGTGGCAATTGTCCCTCCCCATTCTGAGGGCTATCAAAGTTTCAGTCCTCTATTTTGTGAGGTCATTTGCTACTTTGGCTCAGCCTCCCTATTAGTACTTCAGGCTTTTAACTGTCCATAGGCACTGTGTAACCAGCTGTTCTCTGTAGTTGGCTCTATGTAATTTTTCTGCCAGTTATTTTTTTGAACAACACTTTTGTGGGTTCTCAGGCACTGCCTTAAAAAGTTTTCAATATTTAACTTCAGTTTTCTTAGAGTTAATGGTCTCCCAGCTTTAGTTTGATTCTTATGTCCTATATATTTATTTTATTGGTATTCTTTTTCTTTTTTTTTTTACTTTCTATTCAGTGTGGAAGCCTTGTATGGAAGCCAACTGTAAGGGTATGCAGAGACCTGTGGAATTGTATGCATTTAAATCATGGCATAAGAACAATACAGTATAGATTTTTAAAACTACAGGTGTTTCTACTTTAAATTGTTTTCTGGTATCACTTGTGTTAATTCCTGTTCTAGGCACATTGTAGGCACCTTATATTCTCCTTTACCTTTACCCAATACCTGATCACCAAACAATCTGTACATGGCTGTCCTACGCTGTTGATGCTGCCTAGCTGCTCAAGTAGGATGAGATCCACACTGAGCTTTTGTCCTTCTTCCTAAGGTTTCTTTCTTAAAATAACAACATAACAGGAAGTTTTTTTTCACCATTGTTGCTTTGGCTTGCTCTTTGGGGATTAAAAGGCTTATAAAACCGTAAAGCTGCTTTTGTGACAATGTACTATTGTAAAAATCCCTATATAAATAAATTACTTAAACTTGAACTTTAACAAACACTATTTTCCAAACATTTGGGATACTTTCTAAAATCACTATGTTTTTACAATATAAAATTAATGATTTTTTTAAGTATTTAAAAGGGAAATAAAATTTTATTTGTGAAATATTAACTAATTATTAAATGGCAATAACACACTCAAAAATGTTGGGACAGACTAGCTAATCATTGGCAGCACATGTTACTCAGTAGCAATGGTACTTTTACATGTAGCATATTACAAATTATATGGGCAGTGATGCAGCCCATGCCATCACAATTGCTGATTTCTGCACTTTTAATTGGCCAGTTTTTGTAGCCAACCTGTCTGGTACATAAAATTACATCTTTTTCCAAAAAGCACTAAATCACAAAACACTATACCACTTCTCAACTTTTGGTCTTTTGGTCCATTCTCAAATGACTTTGTACTTAGAGAGCTTATGGGAGTCTTTACACATAACTTGAATATGGCTTCCTATTTGAAAAATACAGTTGCAGGTTGTCTTTATTGGTGCAGCAGCAAATCCGAGAAGACTACTGAGTTTTAAAACAAGAGTGAGGCCCGGAAAGGACTGAATCCAATTTTTCAGAATGCAAATAAAAATAAACTACCGGTGAAAAGTTTTAGATCACCTCTAATAAAGCCAAAGCCATTATTTATTGGACACTATTCTGTTTAGTGTCTCATTGCACTCTGAAATTAAATTATAGTATAAATAAGCAATTTAAATAAAAGTAAATATTCTTCGAAAGGTTTTTTCCTAATCCTGTTGCAAAATTTAATGTGTGGCACTTTTTTTGGTAGTTTGCTTTGCTTTCATTCTACTGAACCATTTTCATTCTTTGATCCATTCTGAAGACTATGCTAAGCACTCAATGTTTTTAAGCTTATTATCTGTTAATTTAATTCCTTTCAAAAAGTGAAATCATAAAGTTGGTCAGCAGCAGGAAGTGTGAAGTGCTCTACACAATGGACCAACACCAGCAGATAACATAGCACCCCAATCCATCACTGGAGCAACATGGATTCTATGCCTTTTTATTAATGTGCTTGGAAACAGAGCTCTGTGAATCACTAGCATCTTTAGCAATGATCATTTGTGTCTTGCCCTCCTTGTGCAAGGTGTCAGTGGTTATCTTCTGCTGTCGAGTCAGCAGTGTTGGCCATGATTGTGTAGCCTACATATCTAGAATGATAGACCATTTAAAGGCCTTTGCAGGAGTTAATTAGCTGATTAGATTGTGGCACCAGGTGACTTCAATATTTAACCTATTCACAATATTCTAATTTCCCAAGATTTTGAATTTGGGTTATTGGTTTGGGTTATATATATTAGCTATAATCATCAAAATTAAAAGAAATGAACATTTAAAATATAACAGTCTGTGTTATATTATAATTGAATGAATATAATATACAAATTTTCCTTTTTGAATGGAATAACTAAAATCAATACACTTTTTCATGTTATGTTAATAATTCTATTTTCTGGTGTGTCTAAGTTATTTCAAACACATGAGTGGCAATGATGTTCGGTCCTGGGTTTCTTGAAATGATTGGAGATGGCAGCATTTTTAGCACTTTCTGTCTTTATGCACATGCTCTAAACCTGTCTAATTGGTTATTATCCTTACTGTATAGTCACTGCATCTGCGTTATTCTTGACTGATAAAGGATTTCTCCTAAATGTATTTCCTACAGTTTTTTTTTTTATTTGAGCATTCTGAAAAATGGTATGCAAAGGAAACATAGACTTCAAAGATTCTCTCAAACTAACCCCCTGTTTTTTTGTTCTGGTTGGGATTTGTGGGGCTAGGTGGACTGGAATTGTGCATCCTCTCCTTGGGACATGCTTGACATCCTTACTGGTGTATTCATTAGTTTCAGAATCAGTGTAGCATATCTACATACAATTAAGCCTTTTTTTCCAGACCCATAATACAATTTTAATAATAAAGTATAGCATTTAGGCTGGCTGGTGGAACTGCAGACACAAGATACATATAACATAATTTTCTGCCCACTGCCATAGCTTACTCTCATTGCAGCTGAGGGTTTTATGCCTGTTATTATCTAAAGCCTGCCCATGCATAGACACACATGCAATTAATACAGGCAAATCACAGATGAGCTCCATTACCTCAACAGCATCCCTGGCACTGCCTTTTATTCACAATTCACTGACCACAGATCCGCCCCAACAATATTTTTTTTTTTTTAAATGCCTATTATAAGAATGTTATGTTATACCTATGTGCATAGGATCTCTATTTGAAAGGCACCCTGACACCAGTAAATCTTTAGCAAATGCAGTAAAACAACTGGAGCTGATATCCCACTAGATCTGACAGCGTTATAGGAGCCTCCATTATCCAACCTCATCCTTAACACTCAACAACAATTCAAACATTAATAGATAAAGGTAATGTTTTGAAAAGAAGGTAGAGAAAAAATATATTAAATTAATAAGCTTAATAACCTTTTAGCTGAAATAATCAGTAATTTTAAACTTGACTGTAAAGAACAAAAAACAAATAACTTAAGGGGAGAGAATACATGTATTTTAAAGCCTTCAAGCAAAACTAATTAAAGACGACACCTAATTTACATAAATAAGCATTATAATTTGCATGCAGGCACCAGGGAATATGCTGAAAATGGAAAGCAATATTTTGCACTCTGCTAATTTCATTTTATTCAGGATTTAAACCTAATAAAGATTAATTTCTAGGGCAATAGAATAATCAAAATGAAAACTGTGAATTATCTAAGACAATGCAGCAGATTATTCTAAGGGACCCTTTTAGTGGCAGAGAGAAGCTTAAAATCAGGAATGGTATTTCTTGACACATCTCAAACCCTGCAAAAAAATTTTAAATATTACAGACTAATTTAATAGTATCCAGTATTGTATTGGTTGGTAAATGGTGGTGACTGATAATAACTAATCATGGCACAAAAAGAATGTTGAAATGAGATGCAATGTGGCTCAAATAGGCTAAATTATTTACAATCATAGAGGGTGCAGCTTTGGTTTGTCACACTGTGGCTTAAATTAAAAGACAATATTATGTAGGTATAGTAAATATGATTGCAGGTAAGATCAGCAAGTATTCAGCCACTGGCCTTGATAAAAATGTGTTCAGGCTCATGTCACATAATACTTCTTCTTAACCACTATAAAATAGTGGTTAAGTCTTCATGTATTTATTTAATGTATGTATTAATGAATTCATGTATCAGGGGCAGTGGTTAGTGTGTTGGGCAATCAATCTGACGGTTGGGGGTTCAAATCCCCGGTCCACTGAAGTTACCAATGTGGGTCTTTGAGCAAGACCCTTAACCCTCATTACTCCAGGGGTGTTGTGATTTAACCCTGTGCTCAAATTGTAAGTCGCTTTGGATAAATGACCAAATGTAAATGTATTTTACTTGAACCAGACACGATATCTTGCATTTTTACAGTTCTTATAAATCTGAATTATTTGTATTATGTTGTATTTTTATTATTATGTAAGTTTATTTTGTCTTATTTTCTCAAGTACTAGGTAAAGCATGCTTTTGTTTTACTGAATATTTTCTGTCAGTGTACTGTGCAAAGAAAGGCATATTAGCAACATGGTGGAGTTAATACTGGAATAGGTATGAGTCATATATTCACTTCAATATGATAATTGGAGCAGCTGTTCCAGGCTGCCTATTTTATCTGATATTTGCTCTCTTTATTAAAATACAACCTTGGAACATATTTTTACAGATTATCGGCTGACCTTCATCATGCAGCCATATGTTTAAGAAATCATGGCCTACTTTTTGGAGCACTTTTACATGAAGGTAGAGTCATACATCCTAGAATGTTTTAAACCACTTTGAATTACTCTGCATTATAACCAAGGCAAACATATTAACTAAGGCAACAGTTTTTTTTACCCACTTTTCAAAATAAAATACCTTATTTGATTATATATTTACGGAATTCATGTTACTTAATGTCAGTATCTGGTTTGACCTCCTTGTGTTACTTAATATTTCTGGCAACTTTCCATGAAATTAGAATTTGGATTGTATATGGATTGTATGACTATTTGGTCCAGCAAAGAATTTGCTGTAGTGATATTCCAGAGTTAAAAAAATACCAATCCCTCCTCCTTTTTGTCTGTCTGAGGTGGTGCTGTTGTTTATATACCCTGGACCATTTTTCACTGTTGGGGTCTGGAAGTTCTCTCCCTTGCTTTTTTAAGTAAGTTCAAGTCTAAATAATTAATTTATATGGCGCTTTTTACAACAGTACATTGTCACAAAGCAGCTTTAAGGAGTTAAAAGCCTTTAAGCCTCCAAAGAGCAAGCCGAAGCGACAGTGGCAAGAAAAAACTCTTTATGTTGTTATTTTAAGGAAGAAACCTTGGTATGACAAAGGCTCAGTGGGGGACTCATTGTCCTTGAGCGGCCTGGCAGCATATCCAGGTTTCATCCAGTAATCGCCATAGCCGCAGTGCTTCAGCAGAGCCTTGGATGAAAGATCTGACTACACCTGAAGGAAATGAGGCAACACCTCAAAAGAAACAGACGAGAAAAGCAGTTAGAGCTGATAAAGAACAGCATTTAAGTAATAAGTAATTGATTGACACAGTGCAGCATGTGACTTCGACATAACTGACTAGAGCAGCATAACTAAAAGTGCCACATTTCAGTGCCACATCCCCTATTAATGATGAGGTGGGTGAAGAGCTGAAATGCCAGCACACACTGAATCTTTACCCAAAATCTTGACAGAACCCTCAGGCCAATCCAACCTAGCAGAAACACTCCAGGCAGCTTTAACAAAACAACAGCAACACTTACAGCCACAAAGCAATTCTACAAGCTCACCTTGGACAACAACAGAACACCCATCAACAACTCGAAGAAATGGCTACACTCCTGCAAAAGACTTATATTGAATCTCCATCCACCCCTCCAGATGGCTCAACGGGTTCAGTGGTCTCTCAGCAGAGTCTCCATACTTGTGACGTCATCTCCACTAACCCGGAAAAATTATCCAGTGAGGTTGGTACATTTGGAGGAATTCTTCAGTTCTCATTAGTATTTAATCATTCGCCTCATTCTTTCCCTCATGATAATGCAAGAACTTAAGAATGGGTGGAAAGTTTTGCACTCTAGCAGCCGCTTCCAGCTTAGATTCGTGTGTGTTAAGAGCATCCTTCTTTCAAGCGCTAGATGAGTTTTTAAAAGATGAGCTTGCGCCGCTCGATGAACTAAAGACTTTAAATGAACTTATATCGCTAGCAGTTAGGTTACAAAACAGAATAAGGGAGAGAAAGAAGTCCAGATTTGAGAGATATGCTGTGAGACACCCACTGTCTCCTGTCACCTCCACTCTTACAAAAGAACCCATACAAAAAGGTCGGACCCGTCTAACACTGAGAAATGGCAGCAGTGCAGAGACTCAAAGAAATGCATCTACTGTGATTCACATAATCACTTCACCACCTTCTGTCCTGGCCAAAGGAGAGGGTCCCCTGGTTGTAATGGGGTAACTGGTGGACCAACCACCTCAACTTAGAACCCCACACTTTTCTTTTGCTGCCACCATCCTAGTCAACAGTAACACATTTAATTCATTAGCATTATTTGACTTTGGATGCAAACAGAACTTAATGGATCAAGAATTCATTTCTCAATCCTGGATCGAGACAGAACTTCTCTCCACTCCACTTAATGTTTCCGTCCTGGACGGTAAAACCCTGTCCAAGGTCACTCATTAAACTAGACCCATAGAATTGATCATCCAAGGCGGGGGTGCCCACACTTTTCTGGCCCGATATCTACTTTTCCATTGGACAGGTCATTGAGATCTATCAGGGTTAATCTTTTTTTTAGGCTTTTATAATGAAACCTGTTTACACACATCATGTTAGTTTTGTAGAATCTGTTAGAATTGCGCTTTTATTAAACACATTCCAGCAAATAGCATGGAGAACACTTCATTTTAGTACACCCAAACGACCAAACACAGTATACAGCACAAATGTAAAACAATCACTGTAACCTGCATTTCCCCAAACAGAACATAAACATTAATAAAAGCAAATGCATTTTGAGTTTGAAATTGTAAAAAAAATATTAATCCTCCCACTGTAAATGAAAGTGGTACATTTTTGTTCTTTTGGTGCAAAGTCCTTCACTCATCTTGTCAGTCAAATAAAGTGCAAAAACACAAACAGAAACTATGTAATGTAGATGATTCGCCAGGCAGCGTTTCGGATTTAGACACGGAGGCGTGGCCACGTGCCAGTTTTGGAAACAGCGAGAGAGACTACTTGCTTGCACACAAAGATCGCGATTCAGAATGACTCACATTGTGTGTGTGAAAGTGTGTATAAGTGCTTCCAATACTGTGCTGTATAAATAAAAGCGTTGATACGTTATAAGCGCTGATAAGAGCTTCTCTTTTCAAACCTCCATCGCGATCTCCTTAAAACCCCTCATCCATCATCTTCACCAAACTTGACATCAGAAATGCCTACCATTTGGTCAGGATCCGCCAGGAGGATGAATGGAAGCCGTTGAATATGGATGTTGAAATGGACTTTGCAATGCTCCTGTGGTTTTTCAAGCTTTGGTCAACCTGGTTTTTATTATTCCTTCCTCTGCCATGATGTCACACCAAAAACAATAATACTTAATTTTCATAATGTAGTTTTTGCATTATATAATTTATATAGTAAGCAATCATAGCCACTCAGTGGCTAAACGTTTGTAGTCGAAGTTGAAATTTTCGAGAAGATATTTTGTCCCAGAGGCCTACTATTTTCTAGGCCTACTATTTTTATTGGCAATTGCAAACCATGGGCTCTTTGTAAGGAGTGCTAGGCACTCCTCACCTGTTTTTATTTTCTTTTGATTATTTGAGTTCATGTGTTTCTCATTTAGTTTATGTATTGGTTATTTTCATTGGTAGCTTTTAGTATTAGATCGAAGTTTTGTATTTAGTCTTCCGTTTCCGTTCAGTCTGCATTCCGGCATTGTTTTAGGTTGCTCGCTTGTTCGATTCATGAGTCCTATGTGCCGACTCTAAATAAACTCTGTTCACCTTACCTGCATCTCCTGGACCCTTTCTGCGCTACTGCGCTTGATTTTTGCCTTTACGGATACACGTCTGACAGAATGCCGGAACCATTATATGGAATCGGATCCAGGAACGAGTCGCGGTGAGTAATTTTTCTCTTTTTTTTTTCCATCATCGTCGTGCCACTCGGTTCCAGGGTTCGGCGAGTCAGTTCCGTGGCACGTTGAGCTGCCGGGGTGGTTGAGCCTGGCTCTGTTTTCATTGTGCTGTCCCCTGTCTTTCGTTATGTCAAAACCTTGGTGGTGGTACAAGGAAGTCGTATCCCGGGAGGAATTGGAATCGGTGTATTCTGAGGAGAGTCTCGACTCATGTGTCGACTCCGAGGATGATTTCGATTCTTTTCTCTCGGGACACGTTCTTCCTCCCCACATCCTATTACAGTCCCCTGATTTATGGCCCGGTTCCCTAACGCCCCCCAAATTCACTCATCTTCCTCGTCCCTCCTCGGAGGAATCACCCTGTTTTTGTGTTCCTCCTTCCTACACCTGTATCTTCCACCTTCCCCATAGGTCCTTGATCCGCATCCCTTCTCCCTGTCTATTGCCGCCTCAGAGTCTGTGTGTGACTTCACGAGGTGTGGATTAAGCGCCCGGAACCTTCTAAACCAGCACCCCCGGCTAAACGCCAGAGCCGGTGCAGCCGTCGGGGCAGAGATGAGCCTCCCTCCAGCTCCAGTGTGGAGGGGGTTCCCTCGGCGAGGAGTATCCACACCTTCTGCTGTCTCGTTGGAGAGTGCGGGCCCGGAACATTTGGGTGTCAGTGGTGTGCGAGATGTTTCTCAAGTTTCTGAGTGTGTTTCCACTGTTGTCCTCCCTCCGTGTGTGTGCCTGAGGTCCCTGATGTGTGTGATGTCTTTTCCGTTCTCTGGGCGGCCCGTGGTTCTAGAGGAGCGGCCCGTGGATTCAGAGGACTTGTGGCTCGGGGTTCCCTAGCAGTTGCCCTCCGCTCCATGCCAGTTACCCTCCGCTCTGTGCCAGTTGCCCTCCTCTCCGTGTCAGTTGCCCACTGTAGTCCCTCCAGCGCCAGCGCCCGCTGTAGCCCAAACGGCCTCACCGCCTCGGTGCCCTGATAATGTCCCCGCAGTCATCTAACCCCTATGGGACCATCAGCACACACTGCGATCCACTTCGGGCCCCGCTGGTGCTAATGGTTATCCCACAGGGACCCCCCAGGGGTTCTCCTTGCACTTTTCATCTGCTCCCCCTTGGTCGCTCATTTTTGGGGGGGGTAATGTAAGGAGTGCTAGGCACTCCTCACCTGTTTTCGTTTTCTTTTGATTATTTGAGTTCATGTGTTTCTCATTTAGTTTATGTATTGGTTATTTTCATTGGTTACTTTTAGTTTGCACGTGATCGAAATTTTATATTTAGTCTTCCATTTCCCTTTAGTCTGCATTCCGGCATTGTTTTAGGTTGATCGCGTGTTCGATTCATGAGTCCTATGTGCCGACTCTAAATAAACTCTGTTCACCTTACCTGCGCCTCCTGGATACTTTTTGTACTCCTGCGCTTCATTTTTGCCTTTACGAACACGCGTCTGACACTCTTCAAATAATAACAATAACTTAACATGAGACATGTTAACATGTAACACTCATTAGCTTTGACATTTTGTACACCAGTGCTGGGAGCAAAAATTCGATACACATGTGCATCCACAAGAGAAACACAATGTTCTTGGCTAGAGAAAAAAAAACCCATAAATATTACAGTAGACTTTTACTGGAATTTTTTGCCCATTAAGCTAGTGTCCTATCTATGTCTGTTCTCAGTTTTGACTGATTCAAGCAGTGACACACGCCTTTTGATCTTTTGATTGTGTGTGTTTGGTGAACAGTAAGAATAAAGAAGAGTGGGGTTGATATAAATTGGCAGTGGGGACTTCAGCAGACAGTACAAGATCTGATGCCGGACCAGCCCCCATGCTGTCCCAGATGGGACCAGGGCATACATCACCTTATTCCTTACTGCTCCTTTTGTCTGGGGAGCCACAGCTTACTGCGCAGGACTTTCCTACAGACAGTATGCTGAAGTACCTGAAGTACCCTGCAATGGGCAATCCATGAATGTGGCGCCACACAGGAGTGGTTTTAGGAATGATGGCTCAGATTCCTGAGTTGCCACAAGGGGTATATAGCAGGCTGGTAGCCCCCTAGGGTGAGTAAAGTGTGTGTGTGTGTGTGGGGGGGGGGTTGTCCTCAGGATTAAAAAAAATCAGTCATTTCAGTGATAGTACCTAAAATCAGTGTATGCAAGAAGTGGGAGCTGGTAGCTAACCTCTTTCTATATGTTTTTTCCCTGAAAATCGATCATGATAGGAGCCACTGGGTTTTTGAGAACATTGCTGTGCACAAATTTTACCTTTACCGCCACTGAGCCAACTCAGGGTCACGGCGGGGGGGTTGGGGGTTCCCCATGCCCATCCAGGGGAGAACGTTTCGGGCGCTGAGCAGATACACCAAGGACAGGGCACCAATCTATCGCTGGGCACACACTCACTCACAGACATACACACAAACACACTCTATATGGGGCAATTTGGAGAATTCAAGTTACCTTGATCCATGTTTTTGGACTCTGGGAGGAAACTGCAGAACCTGGAAAAAACCCATGGGGACACAGGGATAACATGGAAACTCCACCCAGATTGGGATTTGAACCAGGGATCCCTAAACCACTAAGCCACTGTCACCCCAAAATCAGAAATTTTTATTTATAATAATAATAATAATAATAATAATAATAATAATAATAATAATAATAATAATAAAACATTAACAAATAGTAACAACAACAATAAAAAGCAATAATAAAATGAAATAACATGCTAACTTTGTTAACTTTTGTGCCTTTTTTGAAATACTCTTGTGTGATGTATAACAGCACTAATGGTTTTTCAGCATTGGATCCAGGTTATTTCTTGTGGTATACTATGAAGCATTGCTGGTTTGCATTAAGACATTGCATTAGCTTTGCTAAATGCTCTTAAATCTCTTGTGGACTAGTTTGGATTGGTTCCCTTAACTCTTGAGCAGAATACAGATTTGTCTGTTGCGCAAAATGTTTAATCATATTGTCAGTGAAGAGTGTTTTGAAGTACTGGAATGGTGTCTTCACAGCATCAGGGGACTCAAATCTTGAATCAGTAACCTGGAATGTCCCACTGTTTCTAGATATCCTCCCTGCCTTTGTTTAGGACTATGGGTGAAGCAGGGTTACTTGTATCCTCATGCTCCTCTAGGGAAATTGTTTTCAGGGAGTTTTTCCTCTTTCCTCTTTTTCTTACGGGGTGGCGGTTTAGAAGATGAACTTGTTGAGACTATGTCCTCATCATCTATTGACCCAAAAAATGTTTCTCCAGAATCTATTGTTTGGATGGGCTAAATAAACATAGATAATCTAGATAATCTAGATCCTTTATTTTATAATCGTCATCACTTAGATCAACATCAGACTCAACATCAGACAGAATGTGGTCTTGGACCTTTAAATATGTTTGTGTCCGTCTATTATTTGCAAAAAAAAATAATAAATAAATTTAAAAAAATAATAATAATAATAAAATAAAGGATAATAAATAAGGTAAAAAAATAGCATACAATTTGTTGAAAAATGAACCACTTTCCTTGTATGTGTCAAAATTTGTGAAATAAATAGATTTAAATATATTGCATATAATAACAATAAATGTGTTACAAAAACAAAATATGAATGATCAGAGATTTTTAATTCAAACCAAAAAGTTGGTTCTAATTACTATAGCTAAGCATACTGTATGTACTTTTACCATAAACGGCCATCTCAACCAACTTTTTAAAAAAAAATTATTTGACCCTTATATTCTGATTATTAAAGCCTATCAAACTACACTATGCAAAGAAAATATGCTTCTCTTCGAAAATTCGGCCAAAAAACGTCCGAATGTGTGGCTTGTTTTGCTGGTTGCCGACTTCATCTATGGAGGTGAACTTAAACGTCATACTACTAAAAGACAAAGTGACCCCTAGTGAATTTTTCTTGCATAACATGTCACAATCAGGTTGAAATAAGTTTAACAACATTTTCAATAAAATATAGTGACTGAAAGTGTGCTCTACCAAACGGTTAAGCAGGACGTTAAAGGGATATACTCCAGAATGTTATAAAGAGTGATCATCATAACAGCAATTAATTACAAAGTCAATATTTGCCTAGAAAATGAACTTTATCCCCCAAAACACATTTCAACTTCATTGCAGCCCTGACTTAAAAGGACCAGCTAACATCGTTTCAGTGATTGCTCTATTAACACAAGTGTGGGTGTTGATGAGGACAGGGTTGGAGATCAATCTGTCATGATTAAGCAAGAATGACACCACTGGACACTTTAAAAGGCTGGTGCTTGGCATCATTGTTTTAAAGAAACACATACAGTCTTCATTGCACTGCACAAAAATGACCTAACAGGGAAGAGTATCGCAGCTAGAAAGATTGCACCTCAGTCAACAATCTATCGCATCATCAAGAACTTCAAGGAGAGAGGTTCCATTATTGCCAAAAAGGCTCCAGGGTGCCCAAGAAAGAACAGCAAGCGCCAGGAAAGTGTTTCAGCTGCGGGATCGGGCTACCAGCAGTGCAGAGCTTGCTCAGGAATGGCAGCAGGCACGTGTGAGTGCATCTGCATGCACTGTGAGGCGGAGACTCTTGGAGCAAGGCCTGGTCTCAAGGAGGGCAGCAAAGAAGCCATTTCTCTCCAGAAAAAAACATCAGGGACAGACTGATATTCTGCAAAAGGTACAGGGAGTGGACTGCTGAGGACTGGGGTAAAGTCATTTTCTCTGATGAATCCCCTTTTCGATTGTTTGGGACATCTGGAAAACAGCTTATTCGAAGAAGACAAGGTGAGCACTACCACCAGTCTTGTCTCATGCCAACTGTAAAGCATCCTAAAACCATTCATGTGTGGGGTTGCTTCTCAGCCAAGGGAATCGGCTCTCTCACAGTCTTGTCTAAAAACACAGCCATGAATTAAGAATGATACAAGAATGTCAGAGAGCAACTTCTCCTAACCATCCAAGAGCAGTTTGGTGATCAACAATGCCTTTTTCAGCATGATGGAGCACCTTGCCATGAAGCAAAGGTGATAACTACATGGCTCAGAGAACAAAACATGGAATGGAAACTCCCCAGATCTTAATCCCATTGAGAACTTGTGGTCAATCATCAAGAGACTGAAGAAGAAGGGTCAACACTGCAAATATTGACTTGCTGCATTAACTCCTTCTAACTGTCAAAAAAAAGCTTTTGTTACTCATAATATGATTGCAATTATATTTCTGTATGTGATAAAAGCATCTGACAAACACACATAAAACCAGAGGGCAGCAGATCATGTGAAAATATATTTGTGTCATTCTCAAAACTTTTGGCCATGACTGTAATTATATGTATAAATGTTGTGCCTATAACACACTAATAACATTTAGTACACATGAAGGTTATTTTCATGAATTCTTGAAAATGTCAGTTTGTAGCAACTCCAATTTATTGCAAGGTGTTTTGGAAAGAAGTTTTCCACATATTTTGCCGATATTCTTTCAAGGTCTTTTTAAGGTCTAAGCAACTTCTGTGGCAGAAGAAAAGCGGCAACCTGAAGTGTCCTGTGGAGGAGATCAATCAGTACCTCATTATCACGTTTAGCGATCCTTCAAGATAACTAGATCTTGGCCCATGTCAGGCTCTGGTAAAGCCGCACAGTTCAACACCACAGACCTCACCCTAAAAGAGGTCAAAGAAGCAGTGATGGCCGCAAGATCAAGCAGTGTCCCAAACTCCTTGTTCGACTATGGAAGATCATGAAGGTGATCTGGCGTAGGGAAAAGGTTGCCACTCAGTGGACGTCTGCAGAGGGATTCTGGATACCAAAAGAAGAGGAGGCAAGTAACATCAAGCAGTTTTTGATCATCTCGCTGCTGTGTCGAAGGGAAAATCTTCTTTAAGATAGTGTCCCAACGGCTCACAGACTTCCTCTTGAAGAATGGCTACATAGACACCTCAGTTTAGAAAGGCGGAGTCCCAGGTGTTTCGGGATGCCTAGAGCACACAGGTGTGGTATCGGCAGTCCTCCAGAGCATTTATGGACGACCTAACAGTGACAGCAACCTCTGTTCTTGGCTGCAGATGGTTACCTCAGGGGCTGGAGCGGCTTATCTCATGGGCGAGAATGAGTTTCAAGCCTGCCAAGTCTAGGTCTCTGGTCCTGAAGAAAGGCAGAGTGGCCAACCGGTACCGCTTTGCCATAGGAGAGACCCCAATTCCAACAGTTAAAGAAAAACCGGTCAAGAGCCTTGGCAAGGTTTTCAACAGCTCCATGAGGGACTCAGAGGTACTCCAGAAAACCAAGGCAGAACTGACATCATGGCTCACAGCAATAGACAAGTCGGGGCTTCCAGGAAAATTTAAATCCTGGATATACCAGCACGGAGTTCTGCCAAGACTCCTTTGGCCTCTGCTTGTCTACGAGGTGTCCATATCAACGGTGGAGATGCTAGAACGCAACATCAGTCAGTTTCTCCACGGGTGCTTGGGCTTCCTCGATCCCTCAGCAGCATTGCTCTGTACGGCCACTCCACCATGCTGCAGCTTCCATTCAGTGGCCTTTCGGTGGAGTTTAAGGTCACACGCGCTAGGGAGCTCATGATGTACTGGGATTCCTCAGCAGGATTCGAGTGAAAACTGGGAGGAAATAGAAAGGCACAGGAAGCCGTTGACAGAGCAGAGGCAAGGCTACAGCACAACATCTTGGTGGGCAACACTGCAGTGGGCTGATCAGGTCTTGGCTACTTTTCCAAGCCCCGCTATGACAAAGCCAAAGGAAGGGAGAAGCTACAAATGGTACAGGACGAGATAAGGGCAGAGGTAGAGGAAGATCGGCGAGTCGAGATGGTGGCTATGTACCAGCAAGGTGCCTGGACAAGGTGGGAGCACTCTAAGCAGCGTAAAGTCACCTGGCCAGAGCTTTGGAGGCGTGAACCCCTGCACATTAAGTTTCTTGTTCAGTCCGTATATGACGTTCTCCCTAGTCCAACCAACCTGAAGTGCTGGGGCTTAGCAGACACTGTGGCATGTCAGCTATGCCAGAAAAGAGCCACCCTTGAGCATATCCTCAGTTGCTGCCTGAAGGCCTTGGGGGAGGGGCGGTATCACAGGCGTCACGACCAGGTCCTCAGGGCTCTGGCAGACACGTTCAGCTCAACAATCTCTAACTGCAGGTACCAACACACTCCCAAACACACCATCACTTTTGTCAGAGCGAGAGAGAAGGCACAACATCAGCCAGGTTACTCTGGAGGGCTTCTCGCCACTGCCCTGGACTGGAAGCTCCAAGTTGACCTAGGAAGACAGCTCAAGTTCCCAGAGTACATCGTAGCCTCTGCACTTCGACCAGACATGATATTAATATCAGAGTCTACAAAGCAAGTGGTGCTGGTCGAACTTATTGTCCCCTGGAAAGACCGAATGGAGGAGGCAAATGAACGCAAAGACCCGAAACACCCCATGACCTCGGGTTTATCACTGATGTAGTCCAAGTAGCACCAAGAGGTGTATGTATGTGGGAAAAAAAAAAATCTAAAATGTGAGTAGCATTTTTTTTCTTTCTGTCCCATCTAAAATGAATGGATGGAATACGCTGGCATGGACCTACATCTTGTGATGCACACAGATGCAAGGTTTGCAAGATGTCTGGATATATATATATATATATATATATATATATATATATATATATATATATATATATATATATATATATATATATATCCATCCATCCATCCATTATCTTCCGCTTGTCCGGGGCTCGGGTCGCGGGGGCAGCAACCGAAGTAGGGAGACCCAGACCTCCCTCGCCCCAGCCACCTCCACCAGCTCGACTGGGGGAACCCCGAGGCGTTCCCAGATCAGATGAGAGATATAATCCCTCCAGCGTGTCCTGGGTCTTCCCCAGGGTCTCCTCCCAGCCGGACTTGCCTGGAACACCTCCCTAGGAAGGCGCCCAGGAGGCATCCTTACCAGATGCCCGAACCACCTCAACTGGCTCCTTTCAATGCGGAGGAGTAGCAGCTCCACTCCGAGTCTCTCCCGGATGACCGAGCTTCTCACCCTATCTCTAAGGGAGAGCCCAGCCTCCCTGCGAAGAAAACCCATTTCGGCCGCTTGTATTCACGATCTTGCTCTTTCGGTCATTACCCAAAGCTCATGACCATAGGTGATGGTCGGAACGTAGATTGACTGGTAAATCGAGAGCCTTGCCTTGTGGCTCAGCTCCTTCTTTACCACAACAGACCAGTATAAGGTCCGCATCACTGCTGACCCCGCGCTGATCCATCTGTCAATCTCACGCTCCATCTTACCATCACTCGTGAACAAGACCCTGAGATACTTAAACTCCTCCACTTGAGGCAAGATCTGATCCCTGACCCAGAGAGGACTCTCCACCCTTTTCCGACTGAGAACCATGGCCTCAGATTTGGAGGTGCTGATTCTCATCCCAGCCGCTTCACACTCGGCTGCAAACCGATCCAGCAAGAGCTGAAGTCCGCAGCCTGATGATGCCAACAGGACCACATCGTCCGCAAACAGCAGCGACGTGATCCTTAGATCACCAAACCGGACACCCTCCATCCCCTGGCTGCGCCTAGAAATTCTGTCCATATAAATTATGAACAGAACCGGTGACAAAGGACAGCCCTGACGGAGTCCAACACTCACTGGAAACAAGTCCGACTTACTGCCGGCCATGCGAACCAAGCTCCTGCTTTGCAAATACAGGGACTGAATGGCCCGTAGTAAGGAGCCATGTACCTCATACTCACGAAGCACCTCCCACAAAATACCCCGAGGGACACAGTCGAAAGCCTTCTTCAGATCCACAAAGCACATGTAGACTGGTTGGGCAAACTCCCATGAACCCTCGAGGATCCTGGAGAGAGTGAAGAGCTGGTCCAGTGTTCCACGACCAGGACGAAAACCACACTGCTCCTCCTGGATCCGAGGTTCAACTATCAGTCGGACTCTCTTCTCCAGTACACCTGCATAGACTTTGCCGGGGAGGCTGAGGAGTGTAATTCCCCTGTAATTGGAACACACCCTCCGGTCCCCCTTTTTAAAAAGAGGCACCACCACCACCCCCGTCTGCCAGTCCAGAGGCACTGCCCCCGATGACCATGCAATGTTGAAAAGGCGCATCAGCCAAGACTGCCCCACAACATCCAGAGCTTTGAGGAACTCCGGGCGGATCTCATCCACCCCCGAAGCCCTGCCACCAAGGAGCCCTCTGACTACCTTAGCGACTTCAGCCACAGTGATGGACAAGCCTCCTCCCGGGTCCTCTGCCTCTGCCTCATCTTCGGAGGGCATATTGGTGGGATTGAGAAGGTCCTTGAAGTATTCCTTCCACCGCCTAATGATGTCCCCAGTCGAAGTCAACAGTGCACCCCTTCACTATATACTGTGTTGGTTGCACACTGCTTTCCCCTCCTGAGTCGCCTGACAGTTTGCCAGAATCTTCCAAGGTCTCACCGAACTCCTCCCACACCCGGGTTTTTGCCTCCGCGACGCACAAAGCCGCAAATTGTTTGGCCTGTCGGTACCGGTCAGCTGCTTCTGGAGTCCCACAAGCCAACCATGCCTGATAGGACTCCTTCTTCAGCTTGACGGCATCCCCTACACGAGGTGACCACCACCGTGTTTGAGCATTACCGCCACGACAGGCACCAACTACCTTTCGACCACAGCTCCTATCCTCCGCCTCAACAACGGAGGAACGGAACATGGCCCATTCAGGCTCAATGTCCCGCACCTCCCCCGGAATGAGGTTGAAGCTCTGACGGAGGTGAGAGTTGAACATCTGTCTGACGGGTTCTTCTTCCAGACGTTCCCAGCAAACCCTCACTATACGTTTAGGTCTGCCTGGTCTGACCGGCATCTTCCCCCGCCATCTGATCCAATTCACCACCAGGTGGTGATCAGTTGACAGCTCAGCTCCTCTCTTCACCCGAGTGTCCAAGACACATGGCCGCAAGTCCAATGACACAACTACAAAGTCGATCATTGAACTGTGGCCTTGGCATTCTGGCGCCATGTGCACTTATGGACACCCTTGTGCTCGAACATGGTGTTCGTGATGGACAAACCGTGATTTGCACAGAAGTCCAACAACTGAACACCACTCGGGTTCAGATCAGAGGGGCCGTTCTTCCCAATCACACCTCTCCAGGTCTCACTGTCATTGCCCACATGAGCGTTGAAGTCCCCCAGTAAGACTACAGAGTCTCCAGGGGGAGCACTTTCTAGTACCCCCCCCACAGACTCCAAGAAGGCTGGGTACTCTGAACTGCCATTCGGTGCATAAGCGCAGACAACAGTCAGTACCCGTTCCCCAACCCGAAGGCGTAGGGACGCTACCCTCTCGTCCACCGGAGAAAACCCCAACATGCATGCTTCCAGCCGGGGGGCCACGAGAAATCCCCCAGACAACATAGCTCCTAGAATCATTCAGGCACGCAAACTCCTCCACCACGGTGGTGATCCAAGGAGGATATATATATATATATATATATATATATATATTCACTTGGTAGCAACTATTGGACACAGAATTTATGGCAACGTGTTTTGGAAAGGAGTTTTCTTTCCATATATTACATTACATAGAACATATTCGCTGATCTGCCGGTGATGCAGATGCAGAAGTCAGAAAAGAGTTATTTTTACCTATTGCATGCAGATGTGTGGATGCATTTTCTATTGTCAAATCTTTCCCAATTGCCAATGCTATGCATATCACATTGAGCATGACAAGATATTGTTATAATTTTGTCAGTGTTTTCTTGTGGTTATAAATATTTATTTATGCATTTATTTAAATTATGCATTTAGTGACGAGTAAGCTTCAGATCTTTATCTGCTTATTCAGCATTTACATGTTTAGGACCATTACCGCCTGCACAGTTCACGAAGCCCATAAAACAAACATTGACTGGAGCCTTACTGGGATCTAATGGCATTCATAGCAGTTCTGTATTTTTGAGCGACACTCGGCCGAGTTGTTGCAATTGTTGACTGCTGGTCAACTAGCATGCCTGTAATGAAGAACACAATGTCCCATGACTGCTACAAAGAGATTATGCATTATCTTCATTTTGACAATAAGGAAAACCATGCTGAAGATTTGCTGAATTTTGGACATCTGGCAATGTTTTGGACATAAATGCCAGTTGTGTTACGTGCCAGGGCAACACATCACTGTTGACGAACAACTTTTTCCCAACAAGGTTCGCTGTCCATTTCTGGAGTACCAAGCCTGATAAAAGTTCTGGATTGCCGCTGATTTGAAGACGAAGTAAATGTGCAATGTCATTCCATATTTAGAAAAGAACCCCAGTCGTCCAAAGGGAGAAACGTCGTCATGCAACTCATGAAGCCATTTTTGGGAAAACAAAGATCATATGATAGACACTCTTTAAAGTCGCCATGAACAAAAGGAACACCCCGAGCCTGCACCTGGAAAGACCACACAATATTAGGTAAAATTGTGCAACAGAAACCACTGCACAAAGCAATGTATGTTTCTGTGGCCAATGTAAAAAGGAGGACATCTGGATATGTAAAAATTGTTAGTTGGTACAATTTCTTATATGTACTGTATCTAAGTTGTCACAAAATCTAATTTTATATTGTTTTCACTGAATTTTTCTTTTTCTCATTTTGCAGCATGCCGTTGAAGCGCAGGTGGCAGATGCAAGGAGCAACATGCTCCATAAAGCATCATATATGTATTTTATTTATACACTGGCTAAGTTCTGTTAAACAAAGGAAATGTAAATACCTCAATCAATGTCCCCAAAATGTTCTGCAGAAGCAACAGGTATTTGGCGCACCTGACACCTGCACACGCTGATTATGTCTGCTGCATGCTCACCAACATGCTCCATGAAAGAATGTATATGTATTACATTTTTACGCTGGCCTCATGTATTTGAAGTATTTACATTTCACCTTCGTTTTACAGAACTTATCAATCAATTTTCCCGAAATGTTCTGCATAAGGAATGTCAGTTAGTAAATCCACCTGCAAATTTAAAAGCCCCATTAACGCCCCTTTTGCTGATCGAGGTCCCATTTCAACACATGAGAATAGGCCTCATTTGGCCAATAGATGGGGCACCGCTTTGTCTTAGTTCTGCTGGATTATGCAAAGCGATATCCTGAAGTAGTGTCACTGCACAACATCTCAGCACGCAGTGTTGTGGACACACTTTTTAAAGTCGTCTACTGTGTTGGAATTCACAGGAAAAATCTAACAGAACTGTGATAGATGTCGCAAGCTTCCACTGGCTTCTCCCTGTTTAAATTGTTATACGAGTGGGCATCCTGGATGTCCTTCATGAAAATTGGGAAGAGGTACTTTCAACCAACAAAAGTAAATTTCAATACTTTCTTGACTTGAGAGCAAAGCTGCATGCACTAGCACAAAATAATTTGCTCCAAGCAGAAGGACATCAAGCTTGGCTATACAACAGGTGAGCCTAGGTTTGCACTGGGAAACAAAGTCCTTGTATTATTCCCCACATCAAGCTCAAAATTATTTGGTAAGTGGCAAGGGTCGTTTAAGGTCACCGGGCGAATTGGGGATGTTGAATATGAGGTCATACATACGAACAGAGGCGGAGCATGGCAGGTGTAACACCTCAATCTACTTACATTATGGAATGAGGTGGTACTAGTGGCTCTGGCGATGGTAGTTAAAGAGATGCAATAGCTGGGACCAGAGGTGAGCCTAAAAACGGCAAAGACTTCCACCCCAGTCCACTGTGGAGCTAATCTTCTGCAAGCAGACTTCTCCAAAGATGTTTTTGTCTATGCCCAGTCAAACCGACCTCATAGAACACCACATCGAGACACTCCCCGGGGTGGTGGTGCACAGCCAACCCTATCATTTAACACTGGATCTGACTAAGGGATATTGGCAGATCCTCTTAACACTTAACACTCTTAATGTCTGGTGAAAAAAATGTATTTTTCATCTTGTTTGGTTTGCACCAATTTCTTATGCCTGAATAGAATTCAGGTTTTTCATTGCCATGTTCCAGTGCTTGATGGACAAAATCCTCCAATCCCACATGGCAAATTCTGCAAACTGCAGTGCTAATTCTCACTCTGTAGCGTTCACCACTGCAAAATGGTGCATCTTCCCAACTCTGTCCATAAGACGGAGTCACTTGGCATCTTTAAGAAACAGCTGAAAACACATTTGTTTTACACCTGATATATTTTAAAAAAAAAGGGGGCAGATGCAGATGATAACATATATCATATGCATCTGCATTGATTGCGACTGTTCATGTAAGTACTTGTGTATTCTTGAATTTTTAAATCATTTTTTTGTTGTTTTTGTCGAGCAGTTGATTCTCAGCTTTAGGTCCATGTTGTGCTACTGCATATTTTATTGTTCCCTCATGCTCTCTTAACATTTGAGCATTGTCCATTTTGTGGGCTTATAGTTTATTATTGTTCTATTATTTAGTTTATAGTGTTTCCAATTTGTCTTTTTTGTTGTTGATTTATTTATTCCTGTGTTTTAGTGATTCTTTTGGTTAAGTATCTTGGTTTCTATTTGGTAATTCAAACATAACGATAATGCTCTAATCTAATGAAAAACTGTGACAGATCTTAGTAATTGAAGATTAACTCTATGACACACAAGCAGACACAAACTATATAGGTGTATCAGATCTCCTTTTATTTTTTTCCCTGAAAAGAAAACGTTTTAGTGAGAGTGAATCACAATTAATTACAATTACAAATAATTAAACTAAGAAAAATTTAGATGCTAAACCACAAAGAAAATGAGCGTCTTAATCTTGTGTGGAACGTTCTACCCCTGTCATGCTTGACCCAAACTACAATTTCAATAAGAATAACACATATCAAAGGGTTTATGTCATAATAATAATTTTAAAAACCTGCATTTTGGACTTTCTGGACTAAAGAAGATCCGCCATGTGCCAGTATTGCTACAGCTATTTCTATGCATACTGAGCTGTATCTGGCTTTTTTCTGTTTCACTTGTTTGACTCACACTTGTACTAACATTCATTTTTTTGTCTGCTCCTCTTGATTGGTTTTTAGTCACGACATTTGTTGTAGTGTGTGTATTTTCAATAATAAAACACTAGTTTACATTTACATTTAGTCATTTAACAGATGCTTTTATCCATATCGACAAATGAGAACACCACAAGTCAGTAGTTATGGTTAAAATCCAATGGTTGCCTGCGATTACCTTCGGGCGGCTTGTGCGTCTACATAAATAAAGGTTTTAAAATTAAAAGTCAGGCATTTGTGTAACTTCTGTAGCTTTGAATAACCTTTTGTGCATCTTAGATCTGCGAATCGTCTTTTTGGGCCCTTTTTGTTGCGGCCCTGTATTGATTTAAGGGAACTCAACAAGGCGACTAGGCCTTTAGAACAACTTCACGAGGCGCGCTTGTTCTTCAAATTAGACCTACGGAACACGTATAATCTGGTTCGTATTCGGAAGGGAGACGAGTGGAAGACCGCTTTTATTTTTACCTCAGGGCACTACGAGTACCGCGTAATGCCCTTCATTTTCTCGAGTGATCTGACCTCCCATGTCGCTCTAGTTCGCCATGTCTTAACCCAATGTGTTGTACGTTAAGGGGGAAAAGTGTGTTATCCACCGGGAATCCATCTCCTTCCTAGGATTTATCATCTCCCCTAAGGGGATTGAGATGGACCCCGGCGCGGTCCAGTCAGCTCTGGACTGGCCGACACCGGCCTCACCCCAGGATCTCAGACGGTTTCTGGGGTTTGCTAATTTTTACCGGCGATTCATCCAGGACTTTAGCAAGATAGCTTTAGCAAGATTTTTGCCATTTTGTCATCACTATTAACTAACATGTATTGGATAATCCTGCTATTTGTAATAGTAAGAAGTCTTGATTTAATATCCGCTATCCATCCAGCTGTTTTCTGAGAAGACACGCCTTTCTCGCCTTTGCAGAAGCATCAGGACTGGTGTATAGATAGTATGGGATACTACAAGCATGGGATACTTCCCAAGCAATTGCCCATCCACAGATGGAGCAGGTTTGCCAATCAAGGGAAAATGTTTCACCAGCCAAGGGAGCGCCAAGACCAGTTATCCATCCTCTCAATGGACTGTGGGTCAAAAGTGAGACATAATGGTCACTTTAGAATGCTCAGAGGGTTTATCTTTATAACCAGTGAGCATTAGAGTAAGAATTCACGGTGCATGTCAGCCTCTCCTGTTGTTTCACTAATTTTATTCGCTACCGCTCTACAAGGAGTTGTTCCTGCATATTAAGGGCAAATAATCTGTGCAATATGTGATATGCAGGAGATTGCAGGTACTTGCTAAAATTAAAGCAAAACAGCTTTTATAACAGTTGATAATGTACTCCATCCAAAATATTTAATTACTCACAGCTAACTGAGCAGAGAGAGCAGGTAAAATGACTGACCATGGTACAGATATAATTTAGTACAATTACATTTATGATTTAATTTAATGGACATTGGACTGGCATGCCACCTTGCATTGCCATTTCGAACCCTTTCTTCCCATGAATCTGTCTGATAGTACAGTGTCAGTACCATGTAAGCTCCCTCCTTCTACCCTCATGTGCATTGGTAGGCATGGTTGGAAACCCTAGGATGGACTAATATATCACTTCAGATGCATTTGCAGGTGTAACAAATAGTCTGATATATTATTGGTATAGTTTTACATAGTTATCTTTCTTGGAGTGAATGTGCCATCATGCCAGCAAAATCATTTAAATGAAACCTTATGTTACTACTATGCAGAAAGACATTGATAGAAGAGAATAAAAGTATTTTTTTTTTTTCGGAGTGGCTAAAGTTAAAGTATGAAGACCTTTTTCCTAGATTATAGGATTTAAGAATAGCACTTATTGAATATATTTAAAGAAAATTGTGGACATTAAAATACATAAGCAAATGTCTTAAATATGTTTACTGTTGATATAAAGTCAGAAACTGGCTCTTCTCAGTAACAGTGACTGTCCACTCCATTGTATCCTGTTTGGGTAAGTATTAAACTAGTTTTCTAACCTCATCATAGATACTTTTCAGTTCAAGATCATACGTGAAAATAAAAGTTGAACAAGCTGTTATACATACGCACAAATGCACACAGACACATGGGGAAAAACAAACAAACATTTAAACAGAGACTAAAGCTAATATTGTTGACAAGCAGAAATTTAAAAGAACTCAAGAAAGCCTGTAATGGCAATAGACACGTGAAAAGGGCTGTCCGAAACTGACACTCCCATTAGGACCCTACTGGAAAGTGAAATATTTGATCATTGGAGGAAAATTGAGAAAGAATGAACTGAAACAAGATATAGTTGACTTACTTTCCTTCCTGCTTCCAGACATGGATGTCACTCTGACTTAATAAGTATTTGAATTTCCATTTTATCACAGAAAAGAGAGTGAGAGAATAAAATCAGGTGGTTTTACCCTAATGGACAAAGTAATGGAGAGATGAAACTGACACAACACATTCTCTCCATAGTAATGGCATCAAAATGAAAGCCCATACAATGCAAGAGTGAATCAGGGAATCAATTCAAACCAAATAGTGGCCTTTCTATGGGTTTTTATTTCATAATAGCTTCAACAAATAAAGCACTTTAGATTTTGGGTAGCGGTATGGCAGGGTGGTAGCAACAAGCTGATAGGTGATCCAGTACTGTCCATTTTTACAGTAAATTCACTGTGTCCCTTTGTCTAACCATAGCTTGCAGATTTAAAGACAAATTGAATTAATCACATGCATAGCTGTCTGTTTCTCTTCTAACCATATATTTAAAAAAAATACCCAGAATAACCAATTTAATGGACCCAGAATAGTAATATAACAAAATAGCCAGAAGCATATTCTACTTACTTAGATATAGATATTTACATACTTTTTTTTCTTTTTCTCTAATGTCACAAACTCAAAACCAGAAGCTCACATAAAAACAGGTTTGGACCAGGACAAAAATTCAACCCTGGCTTTTTTATCTAAGCCCAGTCCCTCATAAATGGTAGAGCATAATTGACTAGTAATTTATGTAAGTTACCTGAAGTAAAGTATTTTACTATAAGCCCAAATCCAACTCTAATTATCGTAGTAATTATGTATGTTTACTTACCTGGTGGCAAGTCCACTGGAAAACACTCACAAACCCTGACACTTCTAAAAACATCTAAGTACACCAGAAGATCCTACAGTATGTCAGCCACTTCTAGCTTGTGCCATCTTTGGTTATGAACACCTTTATTACTGGGTTTATAGCATCTTGTTTTGGGTAATGCCTTAAAAGAGACTCAATAACACGTTTATGCCTGGCACATTATATACAAATAAATAAAGAATATCTTCCTTTTTATTTACCTTAAATTGCCTTCTAGCAGGCTTGGGACAGGAAATGTAGTCTAGTCTCTCTTCTTTCTCCTCAACTGCTGCCTTAAAAGCCTGGATTCACAAGACAGAAATAGAGGAAGAGATAATTATAATTTATTAAGTGACACATTGAAAACATAATTTAGAAAGTTTAAGAAAATGTACCTTAAAAACAGTGCAACAATCTAAATATTACAGGAACAACAAAGGGAAGGGGTGGAAATAACCAGCCCTAACCAATCAGATGCAAAATCTAGTAACGAAACCAAATTCTGAACGTCAAATACATTGTGTAAGCAAAGAAACTCTTGAGTTTAGCAGTAGAGCACCGAAATAACAAATACAGTGAGTTCTGCTATTCAGAAAGTTAGTGCTTTGCCTCAGCATTGATGTCACAGTGGAGTAAGAATGTATGAATATGTAACTTTTTTTTTTTTACCTACGAAGAGTGTAGGTTTCTAAAATAAAATAACTGATTTGACACATACTGTACACATGCACTTTGTTGTTTTACAATTATAGACTGCTTTTATGCATACTTTGTTAGTCGCTTTTATATATGCCGTTGTCTAAAATCAGAACCCCCAGGACACACAAGGAAGTATTATTTGGGTGGTGAATGATTATAGCACTATAAAGACTCTGATGTGATGTGTTTATCAGAATCAGAATCAGAATACTTTATTTATCCCAGGGGAAAATAGCAGAAAAATAGTTTACTCACTATTTACTTATTCACTGCAGTCTGTTAGACAATTCTGCCTTATTGCTTGACCTTGTAGAAAAACTCTGTTGCTGCATTCATTGTCTAATCCTTCATCGGTTCTTACATGACACTGCCATTGCTGGTGACATTTTTGGTTGGCTGGTAATTCTAATTCAAGCTTATTCTAATTCTAATTCAATTCTAATTTCATACTTAATACATAAATACAATACCTGATTATATTAGTTTGACCAGTTTTGAGGGAATTCCTTTAAAAAGCTTATAAATACTGTTGGGCACTATAGAAATGTTACCAGAAATATAATGAACAATGAGTTGAAACAGAGCAAAGTTGAAAAAAGTGACAGAATAAATTGAAAGGTCAGAAAAAATTTAAATGATAGATAAGAATGCAAAGGTTAAAATACAGCCATCATGGTTGTGGATCTTTCACCTCATCCTTTGCAACCCTGGTGATGGCCTGTCCCTACACCAGACAGCCAGCCAGATGGAACTAATGATGCACGGCAAAAGAGATCAGTTCACTCATCTTAGGAAAGCCACAAAGACTTCAAATGAAATCTGAATGAGAGGACCTACAAATCATCTTCAGATCTGTGAAACAAGAGACTCAATAACACGTTTATGCCTGGCACATTATATACAAATAAATAAAGAATATCTTCCTTTTTATTTAACTTAAATCCAAACTAAAATTTGTAAGCACATTTAATCAGATGTTTTTTAAAAAAACAAAATACCAAATCCAGTCAGAACTTAACATTGGAGATTTGCAGGTTCTGGAATTTAAAAGGAAGTGGATTACCTTTGAAAATCCTCTCCTGGGTCAGTGTCTTAACAAACTCTGCAACTCACTCTTTAAGAATATAACAAGTACACCTGCTTGAAACTGCAGCACTAAAGCTCCTTTACCATCTGGAAACACTACCTTAAAAAGCGGCTGGAAAAGTATGTGGTCTCAGAACACCTGTGGCGGGATTTAAGCAGGATGTGGATCATTCAGCTCAATCCTGTGCACTTACTTCAGAGATAAAGAAGAAAGCTCTGAGCACATCTGATACCATCAGCACATCACTGACAGTATTAAAGACAGGTTACTGCTGTTAACACATTAATTGCTCTTCTCTTATTCAGTCTAATCTTCAAGAGGGTAATAAATTAGATTAGAATGACCTTTAAGAAGTTTTATATCTCTGTTCAATCTTGATAAAAATATAACTGAAACGCAACACACAGACAGACAGATAGATAGATACTATTACACTGTAAAATATTGTGTTGATTTTACTCAAAAATATAGTGCAGCATTTTTGCACGCTTATTTTTAAAAATAAAGTGAATTATTTTGCCTACTGTGCATACACACAGAGGAATTTGTCCTCCACATTTAACCCATCCGTGCAGTGAAACGCACACATATACAAACACACTGGGGAAGTAAGTAGCCTTGAATACGGCGCCCGTGGAGCAATTGGCATCAGGTGTCTTTCCCAAGGGCACATCAGCCATGGTACTTGGGGGGACCAGGAATCAAACCGGGGACCTTCAGGTCACAAGGCTGGTTTCTTAAATACAAGCACCAGTACAAGAATAAATATAAACAACAAGAGTTTTCAAGTAAATTTTGCTAAAAATTTTAAACTGACATTACAAGAAAAACACTTCATACCTGTAATTTGAAAATTATGTTTCGTCACTCAGTAAAATTAAGCTCTTTCATTTAGATTTCTTTAATATTTTAAGGTGATTTTGCATAAGAATTTGCATTAATACTACAAATAATGTTCTTATGACACAAATGTGTTTTTTAGTCACATTAAATGTCCTTAAATTTTTTTATGCAATGTTTATGAAAAATTTTCATTCATAAAACATGAAAATATTGTGCTAAGTAAGTGTTTTTATTATGCAAAGTTCAAAAAGAAAAATTTTAGCTATACTTTGTTCAATTTAATGAGCAAAAATGACTGGACTCAGGAATAATTTTTAGAGTGTAGTTTAAGAACACCCCAAAAATTCCAGTTTTGTTATTAGCAGCTATTTAGTTTAATGACGCTTTGCACTCTGAAATAAAAGTACAATGGTACAAATAAATAGCAAATAACAATCGAAGTTAAAATAAATGTAGTTTATTTTACTTTTACTCTTCTGTCTAGTTTATATCAAAGCAGCTCGATTCAGTTCAAGTTTTCAAACATGTTTTCAAACATTTTGTTCACCATCTTGTTCTTTTTTCCTAAGGTAGTTCTAGCATAGCTTGGAATTAGGTTTTGGGTCATTATCTTGTTGTAGGAAAAATCCCTCATCAACTTAGTGCATACCATAGGGCATAGTATGGTTCTGAAGAATGCTATTGTATTGGTTTTGGTTCAGGCTGCCCGCAAAACAGCCCCAGATCACACTTCCTCCTATGTGTTTGACAGTTGTTGGAGTCATACTTTCACCTACTTGACATTGTATGAAGATACATACAGAAAGTATATATAAAGTGGATATAAATAGGTGTACACACCCCTTGGATAAATATGCATGGTTAAGTGATGTAAAAAATAAGATGAAAATAAATTATTTCAGAACTTTTTTACCTATTTTTTTGTTTACTTTTTTTTAAAACTTTTAATGTGACCTATAACCTAATACATCTAAATAGAAAATAAACTGAAATCTTTAGGGGGAAGAAATTAAACAAACAAACAAACAAAAAGCTAAAATATGTGGTTGCATAACTGTACACCCATCTCACAACTAGTGTTGTGACTGTGTTGTGAATAAATTACATTCAAACTTGTTTTGATTTGCAAATTTAATTATATTCAAACTTGTGCTTAAAGAAACCAGTGGACACCTGCCATCATATAAATTGCCTCTGATTAACCAAAATCAAATAAGTTCAGTTGTTCTAGTAGACTTTTTTCAGACATTTTCTTATTAGCATCTTATAGCAAAAGCCATTGTCTTAGTAATTGGAAATTTGGCTCTTTTATTGTGGTAGGGCTCCTAAAGAAGAATCGCTAATGGTCTGCAGAGGGCTCCCAAAGCATCAGAAGGATCACATTGGCAACAGGTTATGATCTGATCAAACCGTGGATGAACTTTTTGACTATAATTCCAAAAGGTATGTTTGGTGCAACAACAACACTGTTCATTGACAAAAGAACACCCTACTTACAGTGAAGCATGGTGGTGGAAGCATCATGCTGTTGGGCTGTTTTTCTTCGACTGATACTGGGGTCTTTTGTAAAGGTGGAGGAAATTATAGACAGTTCCAAATACCAGTCAATGTTGGCACATCACCTTCAGCTTTTTTCACCAAAGTCCCATAAAGTTAGTCTGCAACTTAGCTTCACAAGAAGTTTTTATCCTAGTAAGTAATAATTTGTCAATAAATAAATATTTAGTTTAAATTATGGAACTTTTATGATTAAGTTAATAACAACACAGAATATATTCTAATGGCATTAATGTGGGTAAAACTGGGACTGTTGGAAAGGTAAATGGTTACAGTCTACACTTTTAGATAAAAAATCTAAAATGATGCTAAATCTGAAAAATTATTAAAGTGTAAGCAGCTGTGTATTTAAAATGTCTCTTAATCTGGAAACAAATTTGAAACATGCATTAGCTTTTAGTCTACTCCAAACAGTTTCCAAGGATCACACTAAAATAATATTTTGTGAATATGGGCTGACCAGAACAGTACAGTTGGAAGTTTGGTATAGCAAGCCCAATACTAAACCCTCAATTTCTGAACAATGTGGATACATGGTATCCATAGTAATGCAGGCTGAACTTGACATTGAGACTAAGGCAATGATATTTTATCAGATTCATGTGGGCCTTAAGTGAAGATGAATAAAGGATATTGTTAATTTAGACAATGACAAATATGTGAAGCATGACTCTTTTTACATTGTTAACAAAAGTTTACAAAGGAAGCATTTCAGATGGTGTGTCTAGGTATGTCCAATTTGTATCAAATGTTGCCTGTTGAATGTTTGATTGGACATGTAGGAAATAAAGAACTTCTGTTACCAAACTACCTGCAACTTCATGCTTGCCAATTTGGTCCCTCACAGATGTACACAAAAGCTGAATCCAAGAGATAAATCTGTTGACAAATTCACATTTTGACAGGGTGTTTACGCTTACATTTTAGAGCTAAAACACCATATTAGATAAACTTACTTAGCATTGATTGGTGAAAATCAGAAAATGTCTGAACAATGTGGATACATAGACGATTTAAAACTGCATGCACCATCTAATAATCCATAGTAATGCAGGCTGAACTTGACACTGAGACTCAAGTTTGAGACAAGTGAAGATATAAGACAATGACAAATATGTGAACCATGTCTCGTACTACATTGTTAACAAAAGTTTACAAAGGAAGCATTGGCAAGATCAGATGGTATGTCTAAGTATGTCCAATTCATATCAAATTTTGCCTTCAATTCATTTACATATATGCACCAGGTTCTATGCACTATACATATCCTGCTTAAGGCAGTATATTGGTTTGTGAAGTTGTTTGTAGTGAGGGTACAAAGGAGTGTGATTAAGAGCATGAAATTCACACAAGCCTATTATCTTTCTTTTTTTTTACAAAGATAAATCCAGCTGTGGATGGAGAAATAGAGGGACTAGAATTAAGGTGAATAAAAGGCAAATTAATCCAAACCAGCAATAGACCAGGTATGTACATAAATCAATGATTGTGGTTGTACAGTGTAAAGTGCTGTGAAAAAGTATTTGCTGCGTGAAAATACTTAGACCTCATCTGGCACCAAAAACATGTCACATTCAAAGTTTTTTATCCCGATTCTGGTGCCTTGGTTTACACTTCAAAAAGCATAAATATGTTACAAGGTGGGGAAAAAATGAGGTGTCACAGGTGCAGCTTCATCTTACCTGGGATTTCAGTTTCTTCTTCTTTCATTTCATTCTTTGGCACTGCCAATTTAATTAACTGTCAGGTTCTATTAATTGAAGCTTGTTTGTTTTAATTGACTCGTCCAGTGTTTTCCCTTATTTAAGCTGTTTCAGACCTCTGCAAGCAAGAGGTTGTCATATAGTTTTGTGCCCAAGTCTGTGTTAGTTCCGTTTTCAGTTTGCTGTTTTTTTTTTTTTTTTTTGCTTTATGAATGAAGACATTGTGGTTTTGGCTGCTAACTGGTATTCAGTGCTTACACTCATGGACATCAACCTCAACTGTGGCTACCTAGCCAGCTTTCCCGTGAGTGCCGTCCATGCCAGCCTGCCCGTGACCGCCGTCCCCGCCAGCCTGCCCATGAGCACCAGCCCCGGCAGCCTGCCTGTAAGCGCTGTCCCCGCCAGCTTGCCTGTGTTTGTTCCAAAAGCTTGACGGCCCGAACATGTCCCCGAATCCTGTCGGCCCGAGAGTGGCCCCCTGCACCACAGTGCCTTTTTCCAATTCTTGCAAAACTGACATCATCACATTTTGGTGTCAGAAGTGGGCTCGTTGTGCACCAGAAAGACTGGAGGACAAAAAGCGTGAGAGGTACTTAACGAGGCAGGAGAAGGCCTTTAGAAGACTAGCAAGAGGGGAACTGGATCAGCCCATAGAGTAGACAGAGAAGCTGTCTGACAGGGATGCAGAAGCAGAAAAGCCAGTCTTAGGGCAAAGAACCCTGTCTTTACTAAAAAGTCCCATGAAAGGGAGGTGTCAAGCAGGAGTATCAATGGAGAAGTGAGCAGGTCCAGCTGACCCAACTGCGGGATGATCTGGAAGCAGTGCGATGACAGAATGAGGCCTGGTGAGACCCGCCGTGAGTTATACAATTGCAAGGACTTATTGTGGAAGGTAATCTGAACTTCTGGGAAGATTGTGGAACTGGTAGGTTCCACAAACTAATTTTTGAAGAGTTTTTACAAAGTCTTAGCCCTGAGGTTAAAATATGGGTCATGGAGCATGAGCCCCAAAACTAGACAGAGAGCTGCAGAGCTGGTGGAATCCTTCATGGCGGCACGCCAAAGGCTTCTGATATTAGCAGACCCTGAAGATGACAGCAAGGGGTAAGTCTGATGGGTTCATGGAAGGAAGTGGTCATGGGGTTAAAGAACAGTGGGGTTCGAGAACACCTGAAACATTTTCCTCAGCATACACACACATGAGGTTTAGTCAATCAGTAGGCAACAGAGCAGAATTGGTTTGTTATGTTGGGACAAAAAGGACATATTAAGACTGGCTTCCCACTATGGAAGTCAAAAGCGGCCAATCATTGTTGTCTTCCAAGAACAGTGACGAAGGTGTCTGAGCTCATGAGAAGGTTGCAGACTGTGAGTGTGAAAGTCAATGGCAAAGCAACAGTAGCTGTATTAGATACATGTAGCATCTAAACACTAGTGCAGCCCACTTTGGTAGATGGAAAAGACCAAGTGGATGACGAGTGGTTTAAGGTACTGTATGTAGACGGGGATGAGTATGAGTATCCTACAGGTTTACCTAGTGGTGGGAGGTCATGCATTTTTGCTTACTATTAAAGTGGTCAACAACCTGAGTCATCCAGTAATACTGGCACAGGTTGTGTTTTACAGGCAAGCCGGCCTGTTCAGGTAGCCTTTACCTAGTCACAGGCTAAGTCATAGAAAACAAAGAGAGCGAGAGGGCTGGCAGATTTTACCTTTTAATGTTGTGGAGCTAGGAAGTAAAGGGTCAATTGAAAAAGAGAAAGTACAGTAAGCAAATTTGAAAGGAAAACCTCGTTGTTTCCCTCATAAAAAGTGCAGTAAGCAGAGAGCTCTCAGAGGCAATGAGCAGCAGTACGTGAGGTAAAACCCTCATAGTTAAAGCAGCTACAGCAGCAGGACCTGACATTATTTGCAGCTCATGAAAAAGTAGTCCAGGTAGAAGGCATTTCAACTGGGGTATCACCAACCCTGACTCGAGAGGGCTACTTGATAAAGGATTGTCTTTATCATCAACCTGAGGGGGACCAGCCAGAGCAACTAATAGTACCTAGGAAGCTGTGGGTCTGTTGGTCACAGCATCCCTTGGATCGATCATCTGGGTAGTGTAAAAACATAGGAAAGAATCAGCCATAGGTTCTTTTGGCCAGGAGTGTACAGTGATGTACAGAACTTTTGCAAATCCTGTGAAATATGACAAATCACTAGAAAAAAGTAGGGAGGTGTGTTTGCTCTTCAGCCATTCCCAGTGATTAAGGTTCCTTTCACCCGAATAGGGATGGACATTGTGGGGCCATTAGAAAGGACAAAAATGGGTCATAGATTCATCTGGGTTGTCTGTAAACATGCTACCCATTAGCCCAAGGCATTTCTGTTGTGTAAGATCACCGCACAAGCTGTAGCAAGGGCCTGGGTACAGTGGGTTGCGCGGGTAGGAATTCCCCATGAAATAGTTACTGACCAGGGGACTTCCTTTCTTTCAAACACTCTTAAGCAGAGTTATCAGTGAATCACTCAAGTTTCTCAAAAGATCCTACTCCAGGAGCGCAGAGGATGTACCGGGTCTTAAAAGATTTAATTGTAGGTTATATATGACTGAACAGTTTTTGGTTTTCTTTTTTTTTTTTTTTTGTATATCTGATCCAATAGACCCCCCTGCACCGTAGTGAAAAATCTAGTGGTAGTGAAAATAACATAGTACAAGAGTTATATATCTTTAACCCCATATCTGAAATAGAGCTTGTCTCATAATTACACACTCAAAGACAACATCCTGTCTGTTAGACCCAATACCTACAAACCTACTTAAAGACCTCCTGCCAAATATTACAGAGCCTTTAATAAAAATTATAATTTTATCACATAAAATAGGCTATGTCTTCAAAAATCTGAAGTGTGCCTTCATTAAACCATTACTTAAAAAACTGGTTTGGATTAGATCCTCTAATACTGTCCAACTATAGACCAATACCAATTCCTTCCTTCTGTCTCTAGACTTAATTAAAGTAGTAAATGACTTATTAATGTTCTCTGATAATAACCAAATCTCATTTCTTGTCTTATTAGATCTTAGTGTAGCTTTGACACGATATACCATAAAATCTTTGTTGATAGATTAGAGAACACTGGGGCTATTACAGGATCTGCACTCCAGTGGTTTAAATCCTATCTGACAGATCAATATCTATTCATCTATGTTAACAACCAATGTTCTGATCTTGATAAATTTAAATAAGGTGTTCCACAAGGGTCAGTTCTGGGTCCACTCCTTTCATTCATTCATTCATTATCTCCCGCTTTATCCTCTATTAGGGTCGCGGTGGGGTTCCCCATGCCCATCCACGGGAGAACGTTTTGGGCGCTGGGCAGATAGACCCAGGACAGGGTGCCAATCCATCGCTGGGCACACACTCATTCACACAGACACACTCTATATGGGGAAATTTTGTAGAACTCAATTGACTTGATCCATGTTTTTGGACTGTGGGAGGAAACCGGAGAACCCGGAGGAAACCCACACAGACACGGGGAGAACATGGAAGCTCCAACCAGATGGGAATTCGAACCGGGAACCCCTAGCGCTGAGAAGCAAACGTGCTAACCACTAAGCCACCGTGCCGCCCGGGTCCACTCCTATTTGCCCTAAATATACTTCCATTAGGCTCAATTATTCATAAACATGGAATCAGTTTCCACTCTTATGCAGACGATACACAGTTATACATTTCAGCTAACCCAATGTTCGTTCAATCAGTAAGCTCGAGTACTGCACCCAAGATATTAAAATATGGATGTCAAAAAACTTTCTACCACTAATTTCTGATAAAACTGAGTTTCTAATAGTTGGACCCAAGGACAAAATTAACAAAGTTTCTAACACTGTCTTAAACCTCGATAACTCTTTAATTAGACTCAGTTTGTCCGTAAATAATCTAGGTGTCATTATTGATTCAGATCTCTCCTTTACGAAGCATATTAACAATATTACTAGAATTGCATTTTTTCACCTTTGTAACATTCCGAAGCTAAGAAATATCCTCTCCCTCCAAGATGCAGAAAACTAATTCATGCTTTTATTATTACCTCAAGGTTAGATTATTGTAATTCACTTTTGACAGGATGTTCTAATAAATCATTACATAAATTACAACTTACAAAAATGCTGCAGCTAGAGTTTTAACTGAAACCAGAAAATTTGATCATATCTGTCCTGTTATCAAACTTACACTGGCTACCAGTTAATTTTCATATTGAGTACAAAATTTTATTGATAGGATATAAAATTTTACATAATCAGGCTCCACAGTATCTGAGTGAGCTGATTTAAATGTATAAGTAAACATGTGAGCTCAGATTTCAAGGTGCTGATTTACATTTAGCTCCTTGAATAAATAAAATTCCTGCTGGTGGAAGAGCATTCTTCCACAAGGCTACTCAACTTTGGAATAGCCTTTCAGTTACTGTTCATGATTCTGAATCACCATTGATCTTTAAAATTAGTTTAAAAACACAGTTATTTAATTTTGTGTTTAATAAACCCCCTGTAGATAAAGGTGTAGATCTCAGGCTTGGTGGTGTTAGGTTGGTAATCTGGGATCAGTGTGTGCTGGCGTTTCACCTCTTCACGCACCTCATCATTAGTAGAGGGTGTGGCGCAGAAATTATGCTGTTCCTGGGAACCCTCTCAACAAAGTAGAGTCTGCCTCTTTTAGTTATGCTTCTCTAGTCAGTTATGCTGGAGTCTCATGCCGCACTTTGTCAATCAATTATTTATTACTTAAATATTTTTATTTTATTTATTTATTTATTTTAAACCTGTCATGTATGGCAGCTTTCGCAATCTGAATGGTAATCTTACTGCACTGATGTACCAAACATGTTTGCTTTTACGTTTTTACAGGAACAGTTCTACAGATTATTATAGCCTATTCCTGTTAATTGTGCTTTTATTTAATTAATTTGAATTATTCCACCAATGGTGACAGGGGAGAAAAAAGAGGAGAAAAAAAGAGAGAAGTGAAAAAAAAAAACAACCTATACATACATTCCTATATACATATATACACAGGTATATACATACAGTGGGGTGCAAACGTTTGGTCAGCCTTTTTAATTTTCCTGATTTAGCTTTATAAATCATTGTGTTTGTTCCGATTATGATACATTTCACTGATTTTTTTTTCTCCAAACAACCAGAGATATTTGAGAAGTGAAATTAAGTTTATATGATTTACAGAAATGCCCAGCGATGGATTGGCGCCCTGTCCTGGGTCTATCTGCCCAGCGCCCGAGATGTTCTCCCCTGGATGGGCATGGGGAACCCCACCGCGACCCTAATAGAGGATAAGCGGGAGATAATGAATGAATGAATGGATTTACAGAAAGTGTGCAATAATTGGTTAAACAAAACAAATTTTTTTGGGCACCAAAAAAAAAACTTTAACTCAACATTTCGTAGATCTCCTTTCGTAGAAATAACTTATAATAACTTAAAATGGCTTCTAATGAGAGTCTGGATTGTGGCTATTTTAGACCATTCTTCTTTACAAAACATTTCTAGCTCATTCAGGTTTGATGGTTTCCGAGCATGGACAGCACTCTTTATGACACCACCGATTTTTAATAATGTTCAGGTCTGGGGACTGAGATGGCCATTCCAGAACGTTGTACTTGTTCCTCTGCATGAATGCCTTAGTGGATTTGGAGCAGTGTTTAGGGTCGTTGTCTTGTTGGAAGATCCAGATTCGGCGTAGCTTAAACTTTGTCATTACTGGACATTGGTCTTCAGAATCTGCTGATATTGATTGGAATCCATGCGACCCTTAACTTTAACAAAATTCTCAGTCCCTGTACTGGACACACAGCATGATGGAACCTCCACCAAATTTGACTGTAGGTAGCAGGTGTTTTTCTTGTAGTGCTGTGTTCTTTTTCCTCCATGCATAATGGCCCTTGTTATGCCCAAAAACAGCATCTCCTTGTGTAAAGTGCGCAGAATAGCTTAATGATGAACATCAGCAGCAAGATGATGTTTTAGGTCTTTGGTGCTGGTCTGTATCTTGACTCTGACTATTCTCAACATCCTTCACTTCTGATTTTCTGAGATTTTTATTGGTCTGCCACTTCAAGCCTTGACTCGAACTGTGCCTGTGGTCTTCTATTTTCTCACAATGTTCCTTACAGTGGAGACTGAAAGCTGAAATCTCTGAGATAGCTTTCTGTATCCATCCCCTAAACCATGAAGGTGAACAATCTTTGTTTTCAATCTTTGTAAATCAAATAAGCTTCATTTCACTTCTCAAATATCACTGTGTTTGTCCCCTATATGATATATTAAACTGATTTTTTTATCCAAACAATAAATGATTTATAAAGGTAAATCAGGAAAATTAACAAGGCATTATACACACATACCTTATGCCCACAAAATGTGGAATTGCATTATAAAATTCAAGTGGTGAAAAAGAGGAATCAAGAGTCTTAACCTGATCCTCATTTAATTTAGGTAAGTTTATATTATTAAGAAATTCATTGATTTCAGCATCATATGGGTTGATCTGTGATGAATGCAGGGCTTCATAGAAATCTTTAAAGGAGTTATTTATTTGTTGTGGGTCATGAGTAATGTTGCCAACCGAGTCTTTAATAGAATGAATTGCTGTTTTTTCTTTATTTAGTTTTAACTGATTGGCCAGAAACTTACCAGATTTATTTCCATGTTCAAAATTTTGCAAACGCAACCTCTGCAACATAAATTGTGTTTTCTTATCAATTATTTTATTTAGTTTGAATTTAAGTTTCCTCAGGGTGTTAATTATATGTTCTTGTGGTGAGGAAGCGTATGCAGTTTCTAAAGATTTATTTTTCTGTTCTAATTCTAATACAAGTGTTTTTTCTTTATTTTTCTTGTGCACACAGTAAGATATTATTTTACCTCTCATTACTGCTTTTCTGCTTCCTAAAGAACACATGGAGATATTCCAGGCAGATCATTGTATACGAGGTATAAAGCCCATTCTCTTTTAAAATACTCAATAAAATCTTGTCCTTTAAGTAATGATGTATTAAATCTCCAGGTCCTAGTTGGTTGTATATATATATGTGTATATGAATATATATATATATATATTATTGTATTTATATAATAATGAATATAAGTTAAGTATTTTATAAATCTGCCTTCAGGATCTGATACCGTGTTCCTAATAAAAAAGTTTATCCTTTTGTTAATTAGTATAGCTACACCCCTTTGTTTGGTGTTGTAACAGGCTGAGTAAGCGTGAGGAAACTGGAGAGGAAAGTGTGTGTGCAGATGTTCTGGACATATGTGTCTCTTGTAGGAATACAATGTCGGCCTTCAAATCATTTAACCGATTATCAGTTTTCACCCTCTTGTCCCTCAAACCAACTCCACGTACATTCCATGAGACAAACCTCAGTGTGCTCATATTAAACTAAACTGAGAGTTATGTGCTCACCAAAGATGTGTGTGTGAGCGTGCGTGGGCATGCGAGTGTGCGCATGCACTGTTGTGTGGGATCTGTATATTGTGTGCACTGTGCAACATGTGTTGGAGCAAAAATGATGGGGGCAAACATATGATGGGGGCAAAAAGAAAAGGATGTGTATAAGGGAGAAAGAAAGAGAAAGGAAAAGAGAAAAATAATAATAATCATAAAACATCCATCTATCCATACATTCAAACATACATATATCCAAACATACATACATCCAAACATCCATACATCCAAACATCCATCAAACATACATACATCCAAACATTCATATATACATACATACATATTTACATATATCCATACTTTTTAAACAAACAATGTCCCGCTAACTGAACCAGCATAAATTGATTTAAACAGACATATGTAATGAGCCTTTAGACAAGAAGAAGGAGTGTTTATGGACACCGTTCACCTGATCAATACAGCCATGGCGTGGTTTCCTGGTCACAATGGAGTTGTCCATTTACATTTAAGTTTATCCACCGCAATGACTGCTCATGCGCCTTCTTGGATGTATTTTTTTCGGAGAGGGAACAGGATCCTGCATCGCTCCAGGATCTCTTTGGGGAACTGATCGTTGATGCTAAAGTCCATTTCTCTCAACTCTCGTCCGCGGCTCTTCACTAGCTCTTTTTGTTTGTGGCGTTCAAATTTAGCCACGATAGGTCTGGGCCTGTGTCCACTGTGTCTCTTAGCTCCTACACGGTGAACACGATTGAGGCTCATGGATTGAACAGTGTCTTTCGGGAACTTCAGGTAAGTTTGCATGAATTCCTTTACTGTTGTCTTTCCTTTACTGGGTTTTCCTCCATTTTTTACTGGGTTTTCCTCCAGAACAAGTCAGGCGTTTGTGTAGGAAGTAACTGCTTTAGCTTTGGATAACCTGTTGTACTTCGTAGATCTGCGTGTCGTCACCCCTAGAATCACGGTAATATTTTATCTTAATCGTTGTCATATTGAATAGTCTATTTGGGCGCTCTTGTTATTAGATATTAACACTACTGTCGGTCAGTTAGGATATAACTGTATATAGAATAACTGGCTTTAGTGCTAGTTTCGGTCTACTGGCTATTTGCACCTGGTGTTGAACGGCTGATTGTTCCGGAGGGGGCGTGACCTAGTTTCATCCACGCTATTTAAGAAGCGTAGATACGCTCACGCGAGAGCGAAAGCGACAGCCTCTCGTGTCCCGCCTGTAAAGAACTATTCGTGTAAAGACCTGCGAGTCTACCTGCGCGAGTCCACCGAGCAAGGACAACGACAAGGCAACTAAGTAGTCTCTAAGTAGTCTTTACATTTTCTTACCCACTCACACCTTTCTCTTCAGCATGTGTTTTCAGTTCATCCCTGTCATTTCCTCCTCACACAGACGCTCCTTTCCTCAGAGGAGAAGGCGCACTCTTGCACACCTGCGAACTCTGCAGCAGGTGAATACAAGCGAACCCTTCACCTTCTCTGCAGGTCTATGGAATTGTCAGTCCGCCACCAAGAAATCTGATTTTATTCCTGCCTTTGCCGCGCATGCTGGTCTTCAGGTTTTAGCCCTCACTGAGACGTGGATTCGTCCCGAGAATTCCGCGACACCAGCTGCCCTTTCAACGAATTTCCACTTCTCTCACTCTCCTCGTATCGGCAAGAGAGGAGGTGGTACAGGTTTGCTTATCACCCGCAAATGGAGATTCTCTCCTCTTACACTTTTATCAAACACTGTCTCATTCGAATTCCATGCACTGACAATCACTGAACCGGTTAAATGTCATTTTCTTGTCATCTATCGCCCCCCAGGTCAACTAAATAACTTTGTCGAGGAATTTGATATGTTATTATCATCTCTCCCAGATGATGGTTGTCGTCTTGTGGTCCTCGGCAATTTCAACATTCACTTAGACCGACCATACGCCACTGACTTTCTTGATCTCATCTCCAGCCTGGACCTCCATCTATTTCGCACCTCAGCTACCCACCGGGCTGGCAACCAGCTCGACCTCATCATGACGCGCTCATGTCTTTCTTCAGACATACACATCACTCCACTTCATGAATCAGACCACTTCTTCATACAATTCTCTGTCTCTCTTCCACCTCCTCCCGTGTTCATCAGTAAAACATCTCAGGTACGTCACACTCTTAGCGCTCTCTCTAATACACTCTTTGCTGACTTGGTTACAGATGCCCTTCCTAGCATTGGTAACTTCTTAACCCTTGACACCAACACTGAATCAAGCACATTCTGCTCCACCTTGGCTTCATGTCTTGATCAGGTCTGTCCAAAATCCACCAGGAAAACACACAGTTCTCAGTCCAGTCCCTGGCTCACAGAGACTCTTCGGAAGCAACGTACTTCTCTTCGTTCCTCAGAAAGGAAATGGCGCAAGTCCGGTCGGTTTTCAGATTTAGAAACCTACCAGTCCTCACTTGCCACTTTCTCGAAGGATGTAACTGCTGCTAAAACCTTGTTTTTCCAGTCCAAGGTAACATGCATCTCAGATGTCCGCACCTTATTCAGTACCTTTAACTCACTACTTACTCCTCCCTCTCCCCCTCCTGACACTTCTCTGTCAGCTGAAATCTTTGCAAGTTTTTTTACAGAAAAGATTGATGGCATCAGTAAACTCTTTCTTACTCACCATCCTCACAACACTACATCTCACACATCCAGCCATCTAACCCTCTCCTCCTTCTTCTCTGTCACAAAATCTGACGTCTGCAAAATTCTCCTTGCCAGTAACCCAACCACTTGCCCCCTTGATTCCATCCCATCCCACCTTCTTCGAACCATGCCTCCTCCATCACACCAGCTCTGACACACATCGTAAACTCCTCCCTCACATCTGGGACTTTTCCAAATTGCTTCAAACAAGCCATAGTCAAACCCCTACTCAAAAAACCTACGCTCAACCCAAATTTGGTCGAGAGCTACAGACCTGTTTCTCTCTTACCTTTCCTGTCTAAAACACTTGACCGGGTGGTATCCACATTTCTTAATCAGAACAATCTTCTTGATCCCAATCAGTCCGGTTTTAGATGTGGTCACTCCACGGAGACAGCATTACTCTCTGTGATTGACTCACTTAAAACTGCCAAAGCCAAATCTCAATCCTCGGTCCTCATTTTGTTAGACCTTTCCGCAGCTTTTGATACAGTAAATCATCAGATCCTACTGTGAACTCTAGCTGAATTAGGGTTTTCTGATACAACACTTGAATGGTTTCGATCCTACCTCACAGGAAGGACCTTCAAAGTGTCATGGAATGGGGAGATCTCTAACTCTCACCCAGTACGCACTGGTGTGCCTCAGGACTCTGTATTGGTCCTCTCCTCTTCTCACTATACATGACATCACTGAGCACGGTCATCCAGGTGCATGGTTTCTCTTACCACTGCTATGCTGATGACACTCAGTTTCATCTGTCTTTTGCCCCTGACAACACCACCATCTCAAATCGGGTATCTGCCTGCCTCACCGACATATCTGTTTGGATAAAGGCCCGTCATCTCAAATTAAACTTAGAAAAAAGGCTCGATTATTGTAATGCGCTACTTGCCGGTATCCTAGTTTCCACAATCCGACCTCTTCAACTAATTCAAAACTCTGCAGCCCGACTTGTGTTTAACCAGCCCAAGTGAACTCATGTCACTCCTTTACTCACTTCCCTCCATTGGCTCCCTGTAGCTGCTCGCATTCAGTACAAGTCACTGACTCTAGCATACAGAACCATTTCTGGATCTTCCCCCTCCTACCTTCACTCCATCTTTTCTAAATACACTCCGACCCGTTCTCTTTACTCCAGCGAAGATTGCCGCCTGGCGATTCCACCTCACCGAGGAGCTAATTCGCACTCTGTGGCGTTCACCACTGCAAAATGGTGGAATGTTCTTCCCAACTCTGTCCGTAAGGCAGAATCACTAAACAGTTTTAAAAAATTACTGAAGACGCATTTCTTTAACAAATACCTGTTGTAATATTAAAAAAAAAAAAAAAAAATTAAAAAGGGGGGGGGGGGCGTCGAATAACATTCAGGTTTGATGAATTTACAGTATAGTTGGTTTTCTTCATAGCTTCTGACTTGCGGTGATCTTATTTGTAAGTCGCTTTGGATAAAAGCGTCTGCTAAATGACTAAATGTAAATGTAAATTTTCTCCAGTAGCCCAGAAAATACAAGGTTGTCCCTCATGCTGTGTGCTTGAAGCTCGATGACAGTTTCTCGGATTTTTTTTTTTCTTCTTCTGAGAGCCGGGTCATTCCCTTGGTGAGGGAATCCACCGATTCTCTAAGAATAGTATTCTATGCAGCGAGAGTTTCAACCTGTCGCTGGCTAAATTCGACTCCTGGAGAGCCTGGAACTCCTTGTGGAGAATTTCCAAAATGGAGAGGCGAGTATCAAAACTAGACAGCTTCTTATCAATGGATTCCAATACATCCACCACCCGCTGGAGTGAGAAGACGCATCTGGAAAATCTTCATGGTGACTCCTTTTGTTTGGAGCTCCTTTTCTGTTAGAAGGAGTCAGAGTTTTCTCACCTTTCCCCATGACAACACGCTCGAAACACTCGTCGATATACTTTTGCAAACTGTCCAAATCTTCTTCTTCGTCCTCCAGTGCGCTTCTTGTACTACTAATTATCTGGCTAATTTTAAATATATAATTTGTTTATAACTGTGCTGGCTAAGAAAACTGATCCATGGAATGTTTTAGCAGTTGTTGACTTGCTGCCTTGCTCGATACTGCCGGAGTTAGTGTTGGAGTCAGGCGTTCCTACAGCATAGTGCTACCTACCTGTCCGGAGTCTGCAGGTAGGTGTCATGTGCAGTGGTGCCACTGAGTAGTATAAATTTTTTTCCTAAACCAGTTTTTTCTTTGTTTTGTTTCACTTAGTTGTAGGGCTGTATTCTGTAACCTTATACATCAAAACACCTTGTACAAAAATGCGCAATCAAAATTAATCATTAAAACAATAAACCTATATACCTATAAAGCATATTGTGACAATATGTGCGCGACACACAGAAACGGACCAGAGTCCAGAGTTCAATGCAGAGAATGTTTATTATCAAGAACAGCAGGTCAGAGACACCGGAGTAAACAAAGATTGGGGTCCAAAATGGCAGTAGCAGCAACCCAGCTGTGCTCCTCCAGACCAAAACCCTTCCAGTCAACCAGATACTGAATGTTACAGCCCCAATGATGAGAATCCAATAAAGAGGCAATGGAGTAGACATCAGGTAGAGAAGAAGTATGAGTGATACTACTCTCCTTTAAGATAGGGTCGAGGGGACCAGACATGAATGGCTTGAGGAAGGACGTATGTAAGACCAGATGAACATGATACTGAGGAGGAAGAGCTAAACGATAGGACACTAAACGATCTGGCATAGTACTTTAAAAGGACCCAGAAATCGGGGAAGCAGCTTGTGAAGTCCAGAGAATTGAGCCAAACCATGTCCCCTGGTGAGTAAACCCGGGCCTTGCTCCTATGGCGATCAGCGTGTTACGCTGCAAGACATGCTCGATCCGTTGGTGAACCTGGCCCCACACTCTCTCGCTATGCTTAAACCACTTATCAACCACCGGAGAATTGGACGGTTCTTAGTCCCACAGACCAAAAAGTGGTTGATACACTAATACATATTGGAAAGGGGTCAGACCAGTGACGGAGTGTCAAAGAGAATTCTCTTCCCAAGAAACGCGCCCAGTCGAAAGCATGATTAGTAGAAACTTACTTAGTTATAAACCTAGTTATTTAGTTACTTTGTTACTTTGTCTTGACTATTCAGCTACTTCATCGTTACTACATAGCATTTATTCCTTTTTTGTCGAACACTACTTTCCAAATCACGGTGTTGTTGCTAGCATGTTTAGCCGCTAACTAAAGCACTTTTTGCTCACTATCGTGGTCGTTTGCTGCCAACACTGCTGCATTTATTACCCGCTTCTTTTAAAAATAATAGCCTATATTTATAAAAGAACTGTCCCCTGATCTGTGTCGCCGGATTCAACTGCTCAGATTTTCGGATCAGATTTTATTGGACTTGATGCTGAGCTTCACACACCGCATTGTGAGAACTTCTAGGACTCAACCTTCATCCGATGCTAATACAGCCAGATTTACTAGAGTTGGATCTCCACCAGCTGCTGCCACTGCTTTGTCCATTATTCACTTCCCTCCATTGGCTCCCTCTAGCTGCTCGCATTCAGTACAAGTCACGGACTCTAGCATACAGAACCATTTCTGGATCTTCCCCCTCCTACCTTCACTCCATCTTTTCAAAATACACTCCGACTCGTTCACTTCGCTCCAGCGATGATCGCCGCCTGGCGATTCCACCTCACCGAGGAGCTAATTCGCACTCTGTGGCGTTCACCACTGCAAAATGGTGGAATGTTCTTCCCAACTCTGTCCGTAAGGCAGAATCACTAAACAGTTTTAAAAAACTACTGAAGACGCATCTCTTTAACAAATACCTGTTGTAAAAAAAATAAGTAAAAAAACAAAAAAAAAAAGAGGTGGGGGGGGGGCGCCGCAGCATTAAATAACAATCAGGTTTGATGAATTTACAGTATAGTTGGTTTTCTTCATGGCTTCTGACTTGTGGTGTTCTCATTTGTAAGTCGCTTTGGATAAAAGCGTCTGCTAAATGACTAAATGTAAAATGTATGTAAATGTCTCATCATCAGTTGTAACAGGGGGACTTAACCTTACAGCTCTACCAACACGAAGCTTATTTTATTTATGCATTTATATATAAACTTTACAATGGCACTTTACTCTCTGGTTGCGTGCCCTCAGTGCAGTATGTATAGACAGTCTTCCTCCATCACTACTGATAATTCAGTCTGTGAGAAGTGTAGTCTAGTCTGTCACAGTTCTGTCCTGCTGCCGTAAGAAACGAGGAAGCGTGGTACTTTGAACAAAACAGAGTCTATTGTTTCTCTCGTAAGAGTAGTGGGGGAGTACAGACTTCACCAGGCGCCGTGGCTCACGTCTGAGCCGTTGTGGATGCCGCCAAGAGTCGGGAATGCCGAGACTCTTACGTCACGCAGGGATCGCATTTCTGGAGGGTTGCGGGTTAGCAAAGCAAAAGCGAGTAGCCTCGCTAGGTGTGAGCACACCGAGTACCGGCGCACTCCGAACGAACAGGAGAGATCAGACCAAAACCGGAACCAAAAAAACTCTGCGCCGAGGAGTCCGGGACAGCAGCTTAAGAAGCCACTCCAGCCGATGGGAAGCACCTGAAACTAATAATCAGGAGAGGGTGATTGGTGATGCGATGAATGAGCGGCAGGTGTGGTAGTGGGTGTGTGTAGAGCGGAGACGAGGGGCGTGTATATGTATGAGAAGAAGTGGGTGTGTGCGGAGCGGTGAGAGGAGAAGTGGAGCGTGAGCAGGTATGTGTGACATCACCCCCCCAGAAAAAGGTAGCTCAGCCTGAGAAGGGGCCCATCGAGACCTGGTCCGTCGACATTGGCGGGGCGGCCGACCTCTAGGCCATGGAGCGGGACGGTCAGGGTGATCCCGGTGGAACTCCTGGATCATGCTCGGCTCCAAAATTTCATCCGCCGGAACCAAGCTCCTCTCCTCAGGACCGAAACCCTCCCAATCCACTAAGTATTGCACCTTGCCCCGGCGCCAGCAGGATTTGGCAACAGAGAGGCAACCGAGTAGATGTTGTTGTCGTCGTCTGGCTCTCTGTTGGACTATCTCCAATTCGTGTCAAGTGGACCTGCAACAAACGGCTTCAAAAGGGAGAAGTGGGCCCACGTGATGATGTGAGACCGGAAGGGAAGAGGGACATATTTGACCCCCTCGGGACTCCTGGATCTGGGTGTCCAGCTCCCACTGTATCCGACCCAGAAACCTATGTGTGGGGATGATAGGGCTCCCCCGGTCCGGGTCAGATATGGATGGGCCGTGGAGGCATCTGCCTGGCTGTTCTCTGATCCCGAACGGAAGGAGAATTGGTTGAAGAAGAGGGCCCAGCGGGCCTGGCGGGCTTTGAGGCGACGCGCACTCTTAATAAACTCTAAGTTTTTGTGATCTGTGAGAATGAGTACCGGGTGTGGGGAGCCCATGAGCCAGTTTTGCCATTACTCCAAGGCTAGCTTAATAGCCAATAGCTCCCGGTCCCCAATCCCAATCCCGTAGTTGCACTCAGCCGGAATGAATTTGCGTGAGAAATATGCAATTGGCCTCACGTTAGTAAGGCTCCCTGTGGACTGGGATAGGACGGCACTGGGCCCACTGCAGGATGCGTGCACCTCTATGATGAACTGGCGCTCGTGCTCTGAATGGGCCAGGACTGGTTTGGTAGTGAATAGTCTCTTTAGGGTGTTAAAGGCCCGATCCGTCTCCGAGCTCCAAGGGGGGTTATTAAACATTAGGTCACTTTCATCAAAATCAGCTCTAGTTCAAGAAATAATTACTGTTAACTTCCTACAGAAACCTGGATTAGGGCCAATGAATACTTAGCATTAAATGATGGCTCTCCACCATCTTATACTTATGCTCATAATCCACGTCTTAGTGGATGGAGTAGCTACAATCTATAAAACATAAATGTAATACTGTAACGCACATATGGCGTTGGTGTGTGCGCAACACGAACAGCCACACGACACAAAGCGTGAAGTATAATAGATTTATTTAAAATACGAAAATGAAAGTAAACCTGGTGCGAGGGCCAAAACAAAACAAACACAGAAAAACACAACAAACCGCGAATAGAAATCAAGGCTACGACACGAGTGGACGAGGCGAGAGAATCTGAAAACCTGGAACGGAGCAAGAGGTCAACAGACAGAAGATCAGAACAGGAGAACGCTGGATTGGACATGGCAGTGGAACTAGGAGGTATTTATAGGAAATGACGGGGATAGTTAGACGTGGCAGGCGGGAAAAATCGGAGAGCTGTGACAGCACCCCCCCCTCAACGACCGCCTCCTAGCGGTCCCTTCTGTTTCTCAGGATGAGTCCGATGAAATTCCCTGATGAGCTGGTAGTCAAGGATAGCAGACCGAGGAACGCAGGATCGCTCCTTGTGACCATAACCCTCCCAGTCGACGAGGTATTGGATACCGTGAACCCATCGATGGGAGTCCAGAAGGAGGTGAACAGTGTAGGCCGTTGATGACCCGGGTGGGAGGTGGAGGTCTGGTAGGAGGGCAAAGAGGTGATGTACGTACAGGCTTAATCTGTGAAACATGGAATGAATCCTCATGCGTGAAGAAAGGACCTGGCGGACAGCCGTGGGGCTTATGATCCTAGCAATATGGTAAGGTCCAATGAAGTGAGGAGCCAGCTTGCGTGATGTTGAGAGAAGGGGAATATTTCTAGCTGAGAGCCACACTAATTGTCCTGGTTTGTAACGGGATGCAGGACGGCGGTTGCAATTGGTCAGACGCTTCATTCACCTTTGAGCCCAACGTAGAACGATTTTCATTAGCCTCCAATTTCTCTTGAAGCGTCATATGTAATGAGTCAACGTAGGGACCGCTATCTCGAGTTCCTGTTCAGATAACAGAGGGGGTTGGTATCCCAAGGAAACCTCGAAGGGGGAGCGTCCGGTGACAGAAGACTGGTGAGAATTAATGGAATGGGACCAGGGAAGGTGGATGCTCCAGGACTTCGGGTTGCGTTCCGAGACTCATTGCAAGGTGGCCTCTATCTCTTGATTAGCCTGTTCAGACTGGCCGTTTGACTGGGGATGGAAGCCGGATGAGAGGCTGACAGAGGCCCCCAGAGTTTTCACAGAAAGAACGCCAGACTCTCGAGGTAAACTGGAGGCCCCGTTTAGAAACGATGTCCAAGAGGATGCCATGGATTCTAAACACCTGATTAGAGAGGACAAGTGCTGTTTGTAATGCGGTAGGGAGTTTAGGCAAAGCAGCGAGATGGATGGCTTTGGAGAAACGGTCAACAATGGTGAGTATAGTAGTCTTCCCATGGGATTCAGGCAAGCCCGTAATAAAGTCCAAAGCTATATGAGACCAAGGACGGCTGGGAATGGTAGAGGATGTATAAGACCGGCAGGTGGTTGATGAGAGACATTGCATCGGGTGCATGTGGAACAGGCAGCGACATATTCTTCTACATCTTTTCTCAGCGTGGGCCACCAGAAACGTCGGCCAAGGAGACTAGAGGTGCGTGTGACCCCGGAATGACCGGAGAATCTGGAGTCGTGAGCCCATCTGAGAACAGCAGGTTGAGCTGAGACTGGTACATAAAGGCGATGGGGTGGAGTGTTAGGTGGTGCAGGATCATTTACAAGAGTGGTGTGGATGGTGTCCAGGTTCTTTCAGGTGACACTGGCGATCACCCATTCCGTGAGGAGAATAGGTTCCCCGGATTGGGGGCCACATTCTCCTCTTGGGTGAAGAGACGAGTAAGAACGTCGGGCTTGGTGTTATGGGTGCCTGGGCAGTATGTCAGAGTGAAACGGAAATGGGAAAAGAATAAGGCCCACCGGGCCTGATGAGAGTTTAGCCACTTAGCAGATTGAACGTAGGTCAGGTTTTTATGGTCCGTCCACACAACAAAAGGATGTTCTGCACCCTCCAGCCAATGGCGCCACTCTTCAAGCACCAACTTGACCCCAAGCAGCTTACGGTTCCCGATATCATAGTTCCCCAAGAATCTCTGGAGCTACTTGCTATGAGATGGAGTGGGACATGCAGTAACAGCTTGGATCTTCTCTGGATCAGATTTAACCCGGCCAGGTTCCAAAATAAAGATGAAAAAGAGAATGAGAATAAAAAATGCACTTCTCTCCCTTGACAAATAGACGGTTTTGTAGTAACAAGTTCAGAACCTGCTCCACATAGTGTACGTGCTCCTCTGAATCCAATGAGAAAATAAGGACGTCATCCAAATATACAAAAACAAAAATATCCAGGAAATCCCGGAGAGCATCGTTAACAAGGTTTTGGAAAACAGCAGGAGCATTAGTCAACCCAAATGGAAGAACACAATTTAAAGGCCATCTTTCATTCATCTCCCTCGCTGATGTGGATAAGGTGGTATGCATTACGCAGGTCCAGTTTAGTAAATATCTTGGCATGGTGAATAGCCTCAAACATATTCGAGATTAGAGGGAGAGGATACTTGTTTCTCACCGTTATAGCATTGAGACCGCGGAAATCTATACAGGGCCTTAGAGTGCCATCTTAATTTTCTACAAAGAAGAAACCCGCTCCAAGTGGTGAAGAGGATGGACAGATAAGCCCCGCATCCAGGCAGTCGGTAATATAAGCTTCCATTGCCTCATGTTCAGGTCTGCTGAGAGAATACTGGCGAGCTAAAGGCAAGGGAGCCCAGGGAGCAGGTCAATGGTGCAATCATACGGTTGGTGAGGCGGCAGGGACTTGGAACGCTCCTTATCGAATACTTCCAGCAGGTGATATTCGGAGGGAATAGTGGTGAGATCGATATTAGGCAAAACTACAGCAGCAGTAGATAAGGCGTGGGTGCGGGCGCCGCCCTAACAACCCTAACACATGGCATCGCTCACTCCACTGGATTACGGTGTTGTGTTTCCAGTCGAAAGTGGGAGAATGCTGTTGTAACCACGGAAAACCAAGCACCACTGGAGAACGGGAGGACTGGATGATGGACAACCTGATAGTTTCCATGAGATTACCTGCCGTTGCCATGCGAACTTGTAAGGTTGTGTGAGTTATGTGAGCAAGCCCACTTTATGGGCGAAATGCTGGTCGATGAGATTTGTCTCAGCACCAGAATCCACAAGGGCTGATATCTCAAGAGTGCCACCGGGTAAGTAAAAGGACGTGATGGTGGAGAAAGTTCCGGATCTGTCAGCGTACTCACTTTGACTGGCAGGTCCCTCCGCTTAATCTGGAGCTTGCACTCTGCTCGTAGATGATCCACCCCGCCGCAGTAGAGACACAGTCCCCCTCGAATTTTGCGGTTGCGTTCCTCAATAGAGAGATGGTAGCGTCAAATCTGCATAGGTTAAGTCGGAGAAGTGTAAGGTGGCGAGCCAGTAGAGGTATGTCTGGAGGTGTCTGGGTTAAGAAAAATGGCTTGGTTGATGCCCGAGGTTCACTGGCGTTCATGGAGGCGGGGCCAGTTGAGCAGAAGTAGGCGCGAATGCAGCCGCTGCCGGTGGAACATTTGAAAGCTGCGTAAATTTCCAGGTAAATTTGTGCACTTGAAAAAGTAATTCCTTGTTTTGTTTTATGAGATTCATTAAAAGATTCTCATGTTGGTTGAGTCTTTCCTGATTTTCTGCTGGTGAAGCCGCGGCGCGATTGGCTTCGGACATGCACAGGACATTCAGGTGCTCCATAGTGGCCAGATTGTGCTGTAACGCACATACGGCGTTGGTCTGTGAGCGCAACCTGAACAGCCATACGAGACGAAGCATGAAGTATAATAGATTTATTTAAAATACAAAAAGAAAATGAAAGTAAACCTGGCGCGAGGGCCGAAACAAAACAAACACAGAACAACACAACAAACCGCGAATAGAAATCAAGGCTACGGTACCAGTGGACGAGGCGAGAGAATCGAAAAACCAGGAACGGAGCAAGACGTCAGCACACAGAAGATCAGAACAGGTGAATGCTGGATTGGACACGGATACACAAGGTATGGTCAGAATAACCTGTCGAAGCAGCAGGGATACTAGGAGGTATTTATAGGAAGTTATGGGGATAGGTAGGCGTGACATGCGGGAAAAATCGGAGAGC
>JAFMOD010000962.1:901053-915689 GCA_019802435.1 Corydoras maculifer
GGCCGTCACAGAGCAGCTGTATTTGTACTGAGATTAGATTACACACAGGTGGACCCTTTTAAGTCATTAGCAGTCATCAGGCAACTTCTGAATGCAATTGGTTGCACTCAGGGAAAAGGGGGCTGAATAATTTTGCACATCGCACTTTTCAGTTTTTTATTTGTAAAAAAATCGTTGATTCATGTATAACTTTCATTCCACTTCACAATTGTATACCACTATGTGTTGGTCTTTCACATTAAATTCCAGTGAAATATATTTATGTTTGTGGTTGTAATGTGACAAAATATGGCAAAGTTCAAGGGGTATGAATACTTTTGCAACCCACTGTAATAACAAGTGTGAGTCAAAATCCTTCGAAGCTTTTGTACTCAACATAAGCAGTTCATCTTCATTAAATAATAAATCCAATGTAATGCAACTTATTACCGTATACCACCCTCCAGGCCCATATACAGAGTTTATTAAAGAATTTAGTGAATTTCTTTCTAACATAGTAATCTCATCAGACAAGGCCTTAATAGTCGGTGACTACAATGTTCACTTTGAAAACCCACTAAATTAGCATAAAATAACATGAAGCGTACAATCATTCCCTCTACTGCTGCATCATTCCGATTTACCTGAATTAAACATTAAACCAGAATCAGGACCTGATGAACTTGAAAACATAGCTGAATACCTCAAACACGTGTTTTCTACAAACTTAGACAGTGTAGCTCCATTTAAACTAAAAAGGATTAAAGATAAAAGGCTCGTTCCATGGTTTAATGGTCAAACACGTGCCCTAAACAAAAAAATAAGTTTTTTATGTTTTAATACTAGAACCATGGAGCGTAAATTGAAACAAACTAAATTAGATGTATTTAGGGTTGCATGGAAGGACAGAATGACTGAGCACAAACATGCACTCAATGCTGTGAAGACTAAATAATTATCTGAATTAATAGAGAACATCAAAAACATCAAAAGATTCCCCTTTAATACCATTGCCAAACTAACTCGAAGTGCTACTGAATCAGATTCACAGACTTATATAATAAATAGAAAACATAAGACTTAAATCATCTAATGCATCATGTAGCATAATCAATAATCAACCCTCAACGATTTCTGAAAAACCTAGTAGTAGAGGAAATAATATAGTATTAGACTTAAATACCTTTAAGCCTATATCTAAAAAAAAAATTGTCTCATTAATTACACAATCAAAGACAACATCCTGTCTGTTAGACCCAATACCTACAAACCTGCTTAAAGACCTCCTACCAAATATTACAGAGCCTTTTATAAACACTATAAATTCATCACTTAAAATAGGCTATAGTCCCTAAAAATCTGAAGCATGCTGTCATTAAACCATTACTTAAAAAACATAATTTAGATCCTCTAATACTGTCCAACTATAGACCAATATCAAACCTTCCTTTTGTCTATAAAATCATAGAAAAAATTGTGTTCAACCAGCTGAATCACCATCTTCTAGCTAATAACGTTCATGAAGTTATCAGGTTTTAGGTCTCACCATAGCACTGAGGCAACCTTAATTAAAGTCATTAATGACTTATTAATGTCCTCTGACAATAACCAAATCTCTTTTCTTGTATTACTAGATCTTAGTACAGCCTTTGACACTATAGACCATAACATCTTAGTTGATAGATTAGAAAACACTGTGGGCAATACAGGATCTGCACTTGAGTGGTTTAAATCCTACATGACAGATAGATATCAATTCACCTGCATTAACAACCAATGTTCTGATCTTGCTAAAGTTAAATATGTTGTTCTGCAAGGGTCAGTTCTGAGTCCACTCCTTTTTGCGATATACATGTTTCCATTGGGATCAATTATTCGTAAACCCCTCTGGGCAGATCTGACCACAACTTGGTACACCTCAGTCCTTGGTATGTGTCAATTGTCAAGTGTCAAACTGTGACCATGCTGACTGTGAGGAGATGGTCAGGGGTGACCCCTCCTTCAAATCCTTGATTGCGTGCATTCCTCCTGTGATCAGACCTCCACCCCTTCATCACAAATCACCTCTACATTGAGCCTTACTGCTGACCAGATCAGAAGAAAGCTAAAGTAACAACATGTCTTCAACATGAGCCTGAGTCTCCAGCGCATCTCTTTTTTGTGGAAGACGTCCTGCATTGTTTCTATTCCGAAGATGCCACGGCCCATTGACATCAAGGACCACAGACCAGTTGCATTGATGTCCCATGAAGATGTGGGGGGTGAACATAGACGATAAACTGGACTGAACTAAAACACAGAAACCCTCTTCAGTAGGGCCAAGGTCTCCAGAATCTGCTATTTAGTGTTTTTACCTACTTCTGACTGGTCTTTTTATCCAGAATTGTTCAACGTTACTATCCTACAGCAGAAGGGAGCTTTTGGACATCAGAACTCGAATCTCTGACAGTCTTATCGCCGATCTCCGACTCATTCCAGAGCCAGACCATCGGAGGCTGCACACTCTTCCCGGCCAGGTGGAAGTGCACGAAGACGGCGCAGAGACTGTAAACAAAGGCGGGGTAAGCGCGGAGGGCTACGAGCTAAGCTAAAGCTCAAACCACACAGACTGCCCTTACCCAGCATTTTCCTAGCCAATGTCCGTTCTATGGCTAATAAAATGGATGAAATACGGCTCTCCATCACCAATAACAAAAAATTACGGACTAAAACGTCATGATTTTAACGGAAACATGGATAAACAGCAGCTGCACAGACAACGTTATTGCATTAGAAGGGCGACACGCACACCGAGCCGACAGGACAGCAGAGGACTCCGGCAAGACCAGAGGTGGAGGTTTGTTCATTTATGTTAACAAAGCTTGGTGCACAGACTCTGCTTCATCCAAGAGTCATTGCTCACCTAATGTGGAGTTTATAATGGTCAAATGTAGACCTTATTATCTCCCTAGAGAATTCACCTCCATCATACTCACTGCAGTGTATGTCCAGCCGGATGCTAATACTAAGCTGGCTATGAAAGAACTTTAAGCAGCCATTAGCAAACACCAGACCAAACACCCTGAGGCTGCTTTTATTGTTGCTGGTGACTTCAACCACTCCAACTTAAAGACAGTCCTTCCCAGATTCCACCAACATGTCTCCTGCAACACCAGAGGGAAGAAGATTTTGGATCATGTTTATTCCAACCTGGCCGGAGCATACAAAGCAACACCCCTCCCCCACATTGGACAATCTGACCATCTCTCTATCTCTCACACCTTGGTACTCACCACTCATCCAACATGTGAAATATATCTCCTGTCTGGGATGGGCGGTCTGCTGGAGATAAATAGCGAGAATTTCAGAAGAAACTCTTCAGAGCTCTCAGGGTCCCCTGAATACAGTGGCGGTTCAGGGATGGGGATCAATGTGGCCGGTTGTGCGGTGACAGGAACGGGTGCGGGTGTCGCACTGACTGTGGCTGCCGAAGGAACCGCTGCAGCCCCCACCGTGAGGTTCTGGACCTGCTGGGCGAGGGTCTAAATCGCCTGACCCTGGGCGTTGAGCTGTTGAAGTAGCCGCTGGAGTAGTTGTTCCGCTGTCTCCATGATGGCGAAGTATTCTGTTAACGTCTGGTTCAGAGGGAACAAAGGAGACGTAGATGCAGAGGCAACGGAGGTTTTATTAAACCCGTGATACAGCGGCGACCGAGCGGCACGTGGCGAGTAGATGATAGGCAGCGGGATCACAGGAGCACTCGTTGTAAATCACGTGCGTTGCTTGAGTACCAGGACTGGCAGTGAACCTGGTAACAAGCACAAGGGAGAAAAAAAGAACACAAACCAACACCAACACAAAATATAAACACTAGGGAATAGAATAAACAAAGAGAGTGGAAAACAGATTTAAAAAAAGAGCTAAATAGAACAGGAGCAAGTAAGAGGATGTGAAGTGCTGGACGGGGTGGCAACCCTCCCACCCACTCTGACACACACTGGTCAGACACAGAAGCACATTCAGTTTAAGACTCATTCCACCCAAATGCACAGGAGATCATTCTTGCCTGTGGCCATCAAACTGTACAATCAAACTGTTTAACTCCTCACTCAATAATACAAATTTTATGTGCAATATCATAATTATAATTAATTATGACTCAAACATGCAATATTATACTACTATATGACCCAGAGTTCAACATATTTGGATTTTTTAATTTTAATATATATATATATAACACACTCACATGCCACTTTTTACTTCATTCTGTATTATGTTGTTTTTTTGTATTATGTATTTTCTGAGGCGGCACGGTGGCTTAGTGGTTAGCACGTTCGCCTGTCAGCACTAGGGATTTCCGGTTCGAATCCCCATCTGGATGGAGTTTCCATGTTCTCCCCGTGTCTGCGTGGGTTTCTTCCGGGTTCTCCGGTTTCCTCCCACAGTCCAAAAAACATGGATCAAGTTAATTGAATTCTCAAAATTGCCCCATAAAGAGTGTGTCTGTGTGAGTGAGTGTGTGCCCAGTGATGGATTGGCGCCCTGTCCTGGGTCTATCTGCCCAGTGCCCGAGACGTTCTTCCCTGGATGGGCATGGGGAACCCCACTGCGACCCTAACAGAGGATAAGGCGGGTGATAATGAATGAATGAATGTTAGTTTATTTTTACTTTTCTTGCACTTATTGTTAATCTGGAGCATCGACAAATACTGCAATTTCCCTCCGGGGATTAATAAAGTATTCTGATTCTGATTCTAAAGCATTGGTATACAAATCCTGATGTGGTGAATTGTTGCACAACCATGATTTAAATCAAGAAGTTATAGTTCTCCCCAGGGTAGAAATATATCACAAAACAATATCACCTTTACGCCTCTTTTAAGTTTCTTTAAATCCTTTGGGTTCAGCTGTCCCACACCAACATTAGAGACATTTAACATACAACAACTGGCAGACTATATGGGTCAAAGGGGTGAAGCACAGGGGCAGTATTTGCCTTGTTTCTTTAAATCTCTTGGGGACAGCTGTTCATTAGACTCCTCCTGTAGACTTGTTACAATATAGTAGAGAGGTGCGCTGTGTCCAGTGGGATTTGGTTCATTTGGGGGTTTTGTGGAGATTCTATTTTTCAGCAACAGTAAACCTGAAAATTTTTAAATTAATAAATTAACATAAAAAACGTGACATAACAAGCTTCACATAAAAGTTGTTGGAATTGAGCTGTAGATCTCTCTTGACGTGTTAATTTTTTTTGTCTTTTAGTCACTAAAAAACAAGCTGTGAATTATGTTAAAGTAGTGGTAGTAATAACTGACTTTAACTAATTTATTTCTATTCTGTTTTTATTTTTTTTTTTTAAAATCAATAAATTTGCACTAGTTTTTTTATGTTTGTCTAGCTACAAATAAGTCCTACTTTTAGATAATGAGTCTATAACTAAGTAAGCATTAGGTCCTGACTTGATTTCTGGTTTGCATAATCACATATGCAAGACGGATGTTTTATAAGACTATACCAGTTTAAAATTCAAGAGGAAAGAAATCCATCTGGAGAATGAATAATTTAGAGGGCTCAAGTTGGTTCCTGTTGCTATTGTTTGTGGCATGCTCCCCACATCCCAGAACAGACGCCATACCTGAGGCATCTCTTTCTAATGTGAGGTTATCTATGTCACTTTAAAAGAAAGATTGTTGGACTTGTGAAAACAAATATGTATATATCAATTATCAATATATATCAACACATATCCATAAAACAAATTTTTACCTGGTTTGGATATATATATATATATATATATATATATATATATATATATATATATATATATATATATATATGATAATTCTAGATTCTTCTGACGTGTTGCGAGCAAATCCGAGCCAATAACGATCAAACGAGCAAATCCAGTAAATACTATGTCATTGTTATATTTATGTAAATGATGTATTTATTTCTTCAAAATTAGTGTCATTTATTCTAGTAATTACTAGCAATTTATAAATTATTATTACTAGTATTACATGCCCTATGCTATTGACTGCAACACAAGTACAAAGCTGATTGATTCACCCCTGTACTAAATTATTCTGAGATTGTTTATTATTGGAATGTGTACCATTTATTCTTTATACATTTTCACACTTAGGCATTGTTGTTCATCAGTTCTTAAGACATTTCATTGTTTTGTAAATGCATCAGGTCTGTTTATCTTTTGCAGACTTCAGTGTCTTATACATGAAGATCATAATTGTGTAAGTTATTTAGCTTACATAACTACAGATCAAAGTTAAAGAAATGTTAATGCTGGTTTCTACCTCTATTCTTCTTTAAATTTGGTTTATTTCCTGTATATATTCACCATGTAATAGAAATTTAGACTACTTAAGCAAGGGATATATATTTTGCATTAACTTATACTATAATAATTTACTCTGTTGAAGCTCTGTTTAAGCTATGTTTTGAGGTTTTTGGCTCTGTACACTGTAAAGCCAATGAATAAATACATTTAAAAACCAAACTTGAATACAATAAAATTAAGCTGTACAATACATTTCGACAAATGTATTGACAAAGGGTGGCACAAAAACAAAGCAAAATAAATGTAAAATTGTAAAGTTTACAAAATACAGAATAAAGTACTGTTCTCATACTCAAATAGCATTAATAAGTTTTATAATAATGTGTTTCTGCATTGTACTTTAGATTCATAAGGCAGATTATCTCTTTTTATAAGGATTCAAACAGACACTGATGAAGGGGGGGGGGGGATATTGAGAGCTTTTTGTGAGGGGGTTTGAAGTGACAGGCCTTTGGAATCCTAACCTCTCTCTCCTAGCACCCGCACTAATCAACTTCTGTAATATATGCAGAAAATATAATTTATATTTAATTTCACTACACATGCATTGTTAATTTGAGACGTAATTAACGCGTCACCAAGGCAACTAATTTCTCAATGCCGTAAATTATCGCCCTCTTTTCATCAAAATTCAGTTACTTCAGTTTTAGTGTGCAATGTACTGATGCAATTAGGTTACCCAGGCAACGTAAAATGTGTTCATCTTCTTTTATTTAATTGCAGTAAAGCAGAGTCATGTTCACATTTTTTATTAAAGACTCAGAACATTTTAGCAAATGACTCAGAGCAGAACTGGTACTGCACATAAAAGCATGGTTCTATCATGTTCTATTTTTTTCTGTAGCATATTTGACACTTTTGCATTCATGTTGTAATCACATATTTAGGTTTTATATACACAATTTTTTACTTATATCACTTTATCTTAACTATGACTTGTCTTTTGTTTAAAATATTCCTGGTGTGATACCCGTTTTCCACTACATAAATTACTTTTGTTCAGTACATATTTTCATTGTTAACTGTTTTAATTGAGAGGAGCCTTGAATCTTAAGTGCTTGTTAGAAACAGTAGGAGATATCAGCCTTCCTAAACCACATCTAAAGTCTTACTTCTCAGGATGGCAGGACAGGGCTTAATGACCTGATCAGGCCTGATCTGCTACTCCAGTGTCATAATTCAAACTAATAAATCAAGTTTTTTTTTCTTTATATATATATATATAGGGCGGCACGGTGGCTTAGTGGTTAGCACGTTCGCCTCTCAGCGCTAGGGATTCCCGGTTCGAATCCCCATCTGGGTGGAGTTTCCATGTTCTCCCCGTGTCTACGTGGGTTTCCTCCGGGTTCTCCGGTTTCCTCCCACAGTCCAAAAACATGGAACAAGTTAATTGAATTCTCAAAATTGCCCCCTGTAGAGTGTGTCTGTGTGAGTGAGTGTGTGCCCAGCGATGGATTGGCGCCCTGTCCTGGGTCTGTCTGCCCAGCGCCCGAGACGTTCTCCCCTGGATGGGCATGGGGAACCCCACCGTGACCCTAATAGAGGATAAGCGGAAGATAATGAATGAACCCCCCCCCCCCCCCCCCCCCCCCCCCCCCCCCCCCCCCCCCCCCCCCCCCCCCCCCCCCCCCCCCCCCCCCCCCCCCCCCCCCCCCCCCCCCCCCCCCCATATTACATAAATCAGAAGGAGGCCTTCATTTTATTAATTCAATTAGTAATAAATAATGATTACTGTTTCATTTGATTTCATTTAACATTTATGAAGTTAACATGTTTAAAGTGCAATTTTTGTTGTGCATTTTTTTTCTTGATAAATGCATCTTGATAGTTGTCATCTATCATAACTTAAAGGGTTTTTGTTCAACTATAAACATCCCAGCACATTTTTTTTTTACAGCTGTCGGCAGTAACCTCAGCATGTCCTCACTACTTTGATGTCCCAAATCTATTTGATTCTCTGCGATTGTACCAGGGGATTGACTTGCATCATCCATTCTAAAAGAGAGGAGGGATTAAGGAGGTGAAGGTATCTTATCCAGCAACACTGTCCCTGCTGACAGAAAACAACAGCTCACCATCATTTACAGAGGCAGCATGATGTATAAATGAGGAAAGTGGGAGGCTTCTTAGGATGGACTCTTCAGGGAGAACCAAAAAGTAAAGCACTCTCTTTGGTGACACATTTGATTTTCAACACAACTTTCATGATATTATGTGTTCTACCACACTACCACCTTCTTTAGTTAAAGTTGCAGCAGATTAATTAGTGGTGCCACTTTTTAGCCTTTGATCAAATTCTTTATTTTTTGTGTCTCACATTCTCCTTGTACATGTCAAGTATAAGGTGCATTTCAATGTTAATTTATAATACATCCTAGTAGGGTGCCTTTTGTTCTAGTAATTATTATAGTACTAATGTTAAAAGGGTCGGACAGAGCAGCAACAGCTGTACAATAATATTAGTTCTGCTTACAATATACCTGTAACAGTTGAGTTCCATTAGATCAAATGTTGAATATTTCCATGTATTGTCAAGTTTATTACATAACTGTTCTAAAACATTTGCTGCTGAAATGTATACATTCAAACTCATTGTCAACTCATTGTCAATATATCTATTTGACAAAAATCTATTTTTTTGTTTTTTTGCTGATGTCATTTGCAACACAAATTGCTTTTTAGGATCAGACTCTTAAAATTTGGTGTGTAATAGTTTTTAACTATTGTAAATTCATACATCAAAATTATGTATGTAATTCATTTATAGTGATATTGTATATATTTTATGTAAATAGGCATATGCCAAAGATGTATTTCTGCAATACCAATTTAAAATGAATTATTTAATTGTTTTGTGGCATTGCTTAGCTCAAGTCATAATTTTAATACAGTTAAGTATATATTGATCTCATGTCAAATCACATAAATAAATAAAAACAAGTGAAAACTATAAGCAATGTGACATGATATTTTGTATATCATTTTTCACATGATTTCATTAATCAGTTTAGTGTAAACACAGGTTACAAATGTATATTTATAGATCGATATTTATAGATTTTGGCAAATAGAGAATGATGATTTTTTTTTCTCTATATCTAGATTTGTAATCTAAAACAAAAATCTACAAAAGTTTGTTAATCATGTTTGCATATTAAAATCTTAAAGAATATTAGATTGTGTCACATTTATTTCCCTTTTAACTAATACATGGGCCCATAGAAGATGAGTTACCAAGGAACACAAAATTTTAATTAGTGTTTTTTAATTATTCAGGCTTTTCAAGCTAATCCACAGGCCCCTGAGAATTCCCAAGATGCAGCTCTGTGCTGCTTTACTATTTAGTTTTTAGTCTGTTATAATTACTGTTACTACGTGGGGGCTGAGTGATATTTATTATGGTTTTGGATCTTTAATATAACAAACCTTGAAAAAAAAAACATTTATAACTTTGGCATTGATGCCACATTATCTTATATCTTCTATCTAGTATTTAGGTTAATATTACATATTTTTCCAACCGGTCCTTTTATCTTTGATATTTCATTTATTTTCACCCCTCTGATGAGGATGGTTTTGTTTGTTTGAGTTAGGTCTCTTGATCTGAGGTAAGCTCTGTGCAAGTACAAGTTTGTTCCACTATCTGTTTTAAGATTGCTAGATTCCTCCTATTTTTTTTTTGTTTTGCAATACTAAGTGTTATATCACCATACTCTCAAGCCCTTGTTTCAGTTGCTTTATGCTTCATGCTTTGTTCCCTTTTGCCAACAGCTTTTGTGCCATCCACTATTCTCTGCTCTATTCGCTAAAACTCTACTGTCCACTAGCCATTGTTCAGTACATTTGCACTCTCTTTCTTGCTATCTCTCTCTATTTCTTTCTCTCTATGCACATGCGTGTTTGAGCAGTGTGTGAGTGAGTGGTGTGTGAGCAAGCATGTCTGTTAGTATGCTGGGTGAGTGAGCTGAAAAACTTTTCCACCTGTTTTATTTTTCTGGTGATTTACGTGTGAAGATGTGTCAGTGAATGTGTGTGGGTGTGACTGCAGATAGCACATTATAGTTAAATCATGCCCCAAATGTAACATGCCCTTATATCTTGTGTGTGTGTGTGTGTGTGTGTGTGTGTGTGTGTGTGTGTGTGTGAGAGAGAGAGAGTGTGAGAGAGAGTGTGTTAACAGCAATACATTGGTGCCCTGTACAAGGTGTATAAGCATCTGGAGCGTTCTCCTCTGGATGGGCATGCGAAGCTTAAAAATTATTTTAAAAAAGTTTTAGGTCAAATTCATGGACTCCAAAAGGTTCAGCACCACTGAATAGATATTTTAGAAAGTAAGACTTTTTTACATTACCAGAGCAGAGTAATAGACAGGATTTTGGATGTGCAATAAGCACACAAATTATTCTTTTAAAACGGAAATACACCCAGCTAGTCACTTGTGTGTGAATCATAGTTTTAAACCAGCACTTAGAATACAATATTTTCTCTCAATACTAAGTGTTGGTAATTATTACCATAAGTATGAAGTATGTGCCCTTGTTTTAGCCTGTGTAGTTATTTTATTATATTTTTGATTTTTAATCTTGTCTCATGTTTTTTTTCTCATGTTTTTTTTATACATCTGCAAAATTATCACAGCATGATCCAGGATAAAGAATCAAGTTGCACAAATTACTTGCTTTTCCCAACTGATATGCTTTATAAGCATTTATTTACATTGTTTCTTTATTTTACATAGTACTGTAGAACAACCCAACTAACAAAATTACATTGCCATTATGTCCGTCCCCCATTAGTCAACCTACTGACGAACCAAAATTTTGTCACTGTGACGAAACCGATTACCGATTAGCACCACAGTGAGGTTGGATCACCAGGTGACATTCATCAGTAGAGCAAAGTGCATGAGTTGGAGAGTATTTTGGAAATATAGATTGAAGGTAAAAGAGGGCTGATCCAGATATTGGCCTGTAGGCCAGAGTCAGTGCCTTGTACTGAATGAGAGCAGCTACAGGGTGCCAATGGAGAGAGTTGAGTAGTGGTCTGACATAAGTTTGCTTGGGCTGGTTAAACACAAATTGGGCTGCAGAGTTTTGAACCAGTTGTAGAAGTCTGATAGTGCAAGCTATTAGACTGGTAAGCAGTGCATTACAATTACATTACATGTTACACTGTAATAAATAACAACTTTTTCTTCTGACCTCAAAAAAGACTTTGTTTTACCTACTAAAATGGTGTAAATATGATAATATCCATAACTAAGCTTCAAGCTACTTAACATCTACAACGATGTATCTAAAGGTTCCTATAAACAGTACTGTTTATCACCAACATGAACACGTTAAAATACTAAACTGTATACAATACAAAAAGGTCAACTTTACTGAAACAAGCCAGTATAAATATTATCTTAGGTTTTTATCTTAGGCAATAAGAGATTGAAATGTTTGCTGGTTATTTTTTAATTAAAGATGCCTCCTGGACGGCGAGGTGGCTTAGTGGATCAAGTCAATTGATTTCTCCAAATTGCCCCATATAGAGTGTGCATGTGTGCGTGTCTGTGTGAGTGAATGTGATTGGCGCCCTGTCCTGGGTGTATTTGCCCAGCGCCCGAGACATTCTCCCCTGGATGGGCATGGGGAACCCCCCCACAACCCTAATATAGGATAAAGCGGAAGATAATGGATGGATGGAAGAAACTTAAAAAACACAATATTAGTTAAGTTTAGTAATAGTTCATAGACTATTTCCTGAATTTTTTTTTAAATAATTGTCTATAGTGGTGGTGCTCCTGTTTTCATTGATTGTCATAGCTGTGTGGACACTGTACTAAAAAGTGTTGAAATCAGCCTCTTAATGTGTAGAGCAGAGCCAGGTTCATGCTGTCTCAACTCTGTTCAGTACCATACTAACAATAAAAAAACCCAGAATTTTATATCAGTAGCACAATTTATATAATTTCATTTATGTTGATTTATTTAATATTTCTGATAATTATAGCATTCTTTAATGTTTGTAAATTTATTTGAAAGATAGAAATACATTTATTTTGTTTTTAGACTGAATCACTTGGTGTCCTGATTAATCAGAAGGGAATAAAAACTTTTTTTTTTCTAAAACCTTTTCTTTCACAAGATCTAGTCCAGCTCTGCTCTGTTTTCCAAAGCTCCTTGTAACAGAACTCATACTGGGCTTGTAGGAAAATTAGCAAATTTAATTTCCTTGAGTAATGAAAATGTCATGCACCATTTAATAAAACTCCATAAAAAATCCACAGTTGCTACCAGTGTAGATAACTGTGCTCTGTGGATTTGAAAGTTAAACTGCTTTTTCTCCCCCTTACATTTTGATGTGATTGAAAATTATTCCAAACAACTGCTTTGTAAATACAAAAAAGAAAAAAAATTGTTTGGTCTCTCCCACTACTGACAGCAGAGCAATTTGTAACCACTGATAACTCTCTCTGCTTCAAACTGAAAATTATTTTACCATTATGAGTTTGTCTCATCTTTAAGGTCAAAAATCAAATTTTTGCTCTTTCAAAAGGTTATAACCTTAAAAGAGGGGCACATCCCATATGATTAATGAGGGAATTTTGCATATGATGTTGCATTGTTGACATTTTAAACATATTTTATATGTATTATATATGCAAGGCTGGGGGAAATTCAAAGTAAAGCATTCATGTAAAATAAACAGCATTGCAGAAAAGAAAGGTTGGTCTGCGTATCATTTTAATAGAACAGTTAGAGTGCAATGGTTTTTCTTGGTGATTTTTATTTGAGGTTTTTATGTGTTCTCAAGCTGATTTAAAGGCACACTAAATCATTGGGGCTGGGGAGTAGTGGATTATGCATTTAATCAAGAAGCAGGCCCTGGAAAAATGGCTGGCCAAGACACTAAGGCATCAACTCATGGCCCAATAACACAATGTGCCCAGGCTATTTTCACATTAATGTGGGATAGTATGAACAGACTGTAAACTTGGCAGAAAAAAATTTCTTTAAAATACTGTATTTTGTAAAATTAACTATAGGATTTTATCTAGTTTAATGAGAGCAATTCCACTATACTTTCAATTGAAGGAGGTAAGGATTGTTGTTTGGAGAAATCAAAGAACTTGAAAGATAGCTTATTGCTAGTGTTGCATATAAAACAGTTTTATGTTTGCAGTAATACATTTTGAATAAAAGAAAGCAAAAAATACAGCTTTTAACAGTTATTGCTCTATTCTAGAGTTTACATTCACACCCATGGCCTCATTATCTTTTAGTTTGATAGTGTAGACATTCATTAATAATATGTCTAAAGAAGACAGGAAAGTGTAAGTGGAGTAACAGTCACAGCTCCCATGGTAATGGTGAATAAGTTGCACATGAAAATGTAGATTGAAACTTTCTCCATATTTGCAAAGATATGATTTTTATGCCTATGTTTGTTTTTGATATAGAAGGCCATTTAAACACATAAATAATTAGCCTGTTTAATATCCTGTTTAATTAACATATAACATATAACATTTTTATTTTTATTTTATTTATGACATTTCATTTTATGTTATAATATTGAACTATTAAACATAAGATGGCGGCACAGTGGCTTAGCACTTTCGCCTCCCAGCGCTAGGGATTCCCGGTTCAAATCCCAATCTGGGGGGAATTTCCATGTTCTCCGCGTGTCCGCATGGGTTTCCTCTGGGTTCTGGTTTCCTTCCACTGTCCAAAAACATGGATTCTAGTAGATGATAAAGCAGAAGATAAAGGATGCATGGGTAGACATAAGATAATTTACCACCCCAAAGCATTTTATACATTTGCAGCTTCAGAAAAAATTATTAGCTACCTTAAAGACCCTAGAATATCTGCAAGTAAGCCTTTAAGCAGATGTGTAGATACAGGGTCCATCAGACACACTCTAAAAAGAGAGTAAAAAGGCTATGGAGCATGGGGCAGGAGCGTAGCTACACTGGGGGGAGAAAGGAGCGTTAACACAATTTATGTTAATTAGAGGTATTTTGTGCATCTGCTGGAGGCTTCACTAATGATCGGTGTGCAGCCTTAAAATGTTGAGGATACAGATATACAGTGGGTTGCAAAAGTATTCATACCCCTTGAACTTTTCCATATTTTTGTCACATTACAACCACATACATAAATATATTTCACTGGAATTTAATGTGAAAGACCAACACAAAGTGGTATACAATTGTGAAGTGGAATGAAAGTTATACATGAATCAACAATTTTTTTACAAATAAAAAACTGAAAAGTGCGATGTGCAAAATTATTCAGCCCCCCTGAGTCAATACTTTGTGGAA
>JAFMOD010000962.1:929709-952194 GCA_019802435.1 Corydoras maculifer
AAGCCGGAGATTTAGGACCTGATCCTGCGGCATTCGGGCTGGCTAAACTGGTCCCTGACACATCTTTACTAACATGACCCTGTTCTAAAACCCGAATGCGCTCTTCTAGCACTGAAATCTTCTCCGTCAGACTAAGGACTAGGCTACACTTCTCACAGGCTGAATTATCAGTAATGACGGAGGAAGACTGTCTATACATACTGCACTGAGGGCACGCAACCAGAGGGGAAAGTGCCATTGTAAAGTTTATATATATAAGAAGAAAAAACTTAGCTTCGGGTGGGTAGAGATGTGAGGTTATTTCCCGCTGTTACAGCTGATGATGAAGATCCAACCCTTGTGAATCTGGCTGCTTTAGCGTCGGGTGGATGTTGAGTCCTGAAGGTTCTCACAATGCGGTGTGTGAAGATCAGCGCCGAGACCGATAGAATCCGATCCGAAAATCCGAACAGTTGAATCCGTCGACACAGATCAGGAGATGACTCTTTTATAAATATACGCTAATATTTATAAACGAAGCGGGTAATAAATGCAGCGGTGTTGGCAGCGAACGACCGCGATAGTAAGCAGAAAGTGCTAGCGTTAGCGGCTAAAAACGCTAGCAACTACACCGCGGTTTGGAGAGTAGTGAGGGACAAAAAGCGGAATAAATGCTATGTTATAACGATGGGGTAGCTGAACATTAAAGCGAATGTAAAAAAAAGTAACTAAAAGTAACTAAATAACTACATAACACTCAATTTAGTGATTAAGCTTAACAGAGCTAGACAACGCACGTACGCATCTACACACTGACTGCGTGGCAGCTAGTACACGCCACGACATACATCTTACTATACAGGTACTGACGGATATCCCACAGGGCCTGGGGCCCCCCGGAGTCCCCCGTTCTCTGTCGTCTGCCCCCGCTTCGTTTCGTCGCTCTTATTTTTTTTTTTTTTTTTTTTGGGGGGGGGGGGGTAATGTAAGGAGTGCTAGGCACTCCACAACTGTTTTAATTTTCATTTAGTTATATTCATTTATTCGGGTTTGTGTTTATATTCATTCTGTTTCCGTCCTGTCGGCAGTCCGGCATCAATTTTGTCACACGTGTTCCGAGTCACTCTGTTGTTTGGTGTTGATTCAATTGAATCCTTAAATACCTTCTCACCTACCTATGCCTCCTGGATCCTATCTGCACAACAGCGCGTGCTTTTTGCCTTTGCGGACACGTCGCTAACAATAGTACATATAGTACTAGTGCGTTGCCTGAGTGGCAGCACGTTTCAGCAGCTTTTGTTCACGACTGAGCACTTTTCACTCTTTTATACTCTTAACTCTTAATTTCTAACACTTTCTAACTTTTATACATTCTTTTATACTTTTAATATACTTTCCACTTTGTTGTTTTTTGTTCTGCAAGTGCCTTTTTTTTTTTACGATGAGGACTAGGGCTATGGAGTTTGCTTTGGTTCTTGTGCTGCTTTTGTCCTTTGAAAATAATAAGAAAATAATATAGTACAAGAGTTAAATACCTTTAACCCCATATCTAAAAAAGAGCTTGTCTCATTAATTACACAATCAAAGACAACATCCTGTCTGTTAGACCCAATACACTACAAACCTGCTTTAAGATCCCCTGCCAAATATAACAGAGCCATTAATAAACATTATAAATTCATCACTTAAATTGATGAGGCTATGTCCCCAAAAATCTGAAGTGTGCTGTCATTAAACCATTACTTACATTCCCTTTGTCTCTAAAATCCTAGAAAAAAATGTGTTTAACCAGCTGAATCGTTATCTTCTAGCTAATAACATTCATGCAGTTTATCAGTCAGGTTTTAGGTCTCACCATAGCACTGAGACAGCCTTAATTAAAGTAGATAATGACTTAATAATGTCTTCCGACAATAACCAAATCTCTTTTCTAATCGTTTTAGATCTTAGTGCAGCCTTTGACACTATAGACCATAACATATTGGTTGATAGATAAGAAAACACTTTGTGAATTACAGGATCTGCATTCCAGTGCTTTAAATCCTATCTGACAGATCGATATCTATGATAACAACCAATGTTCTGATCTTGCTAAATTTAAATAGGGTCAGTTCTCGGTCCACACCTATTTGCCCTAAATATGCTTCCATATTATTTATATTATTCATTATTCAATTATTCATAAACATGGAATCAGTTCCCACTCTTATGCAGACGATACACAGTTATACATTTCAGCTAAGCCTAATGATTGTGACGGTCTAATGACCGGAGGGTGGCTACTCGGAACAATCAGTTTGTCAGCAGAGGTACAGTCAACAGATGTTTATTAGCCACAACCAAAATGGAGAACCGAGCGTGGTGGTGCGAGACGCTGGTGGAGAACACAGGAACGCCGAGATGGTGACGTGATGTAACGGCGTAGACAACATAAGACGTCAGGACCCCCTTCATGGACTTACATATAGTTTTCCAGTTGTTAGAGTATTTCCATTTGTTAAATATGGTCACGCGATCTAGACAGACACTATCTGTACATAGCTGTCCTACATTGTTGATGCTGCCCGGCCGCTCAAGGAGAAGGAGTTCCCCACTAAGTCTTGGTCCTCCCAAGGTTTCTTCCTTAAAATAACAAAATAACAGGGAGTTTTTTTCTTGCCACTGTTGCTTTGGCTTGCTCATTGGGGGTTTAAAGTCTTTTAACTCTGTTAACTTTGCTTTTAACATCGTTTACACCCGGGATCATTTACTGGCTCTTCGGAACACAGCAGTGCTACCTGACTTGTGAGCTGACTTCCCCCGTGAGCTGAGGAGGAAGAGACGGGGGTGCCATGCTCTACGTCACTCCACAAGACGTTATAGGCCAGTTCGCCCCTGCATCATCATGGAAAACGTAAGATCTCTCTCCAATAAGATGGATGAGCTAACGGCGCTAACGCAGCATGACGGAATATCAGAGTGTAGCATTATGCTGTTTCCGGAGACATGGCTAATGCCGCTAACGCCAGACACGGTCATCTCTATGGAGGGTTTTAAACTCCTACGGGCAGACAGAATGACAGAGCGGCAAAGGAAAAGGAGGAGAACTGGCAGTATTTGTGAATGATAGATTTGTGAATGATAGATAGATAGATAATTCTGATCTCATAACTATTAATGAACAAATCTGCTGCAAGGATGTTAGCCGTTAGCATGCGACAACATTACCTCCCGAGGGACTACTCGCATGCTTTGGCGATAGCTGTGTTTGTGCCTCCCTCTGCTGGTGCTGCAACTGCCTGTGATGTCATCCACTTTGCGGTGAGCATACTACAGTCAAACATCCACAAGCTATTCTTCTGATCTCCGGGGATTTTACTCACACTTCTACTTCTTCTACTCTGCCCAACTTCACACAACTTCTTGCTGCAGCTCTCATAGAAGGCGGTCGCACTTCCTCCCTCTCTGTCCTCCCATTCCTGCTTGGCTTCTCTGTCTTGGCTGTGCAGGATATATCATAACACTTCTCTTCGAAACGAAAATATGGAACTAATTATATGATCTCTCAACGCTATTGACACTGTCTTTTTGATGAGAAGTCGTGGTTCGGGGGAACTAGCTTGCCTGGATGGCATGTTGGCGTCTGGATACACGATGGACATGTGGAGGAATGTGTCTGGCCCCCCAGTCCGTGGAAGATGTCTACCTATTCAGATTTATGATCTTGGGATTTCTGCTGATTGGATTAAGCATGGCCCTGGTTCTTATCGCAAAATTAAGAGAGTTGAGTCAGGTGTCAATAGCCCAAAGAAACTGCTCAACATGATTGATGTGCTGGGCAGAGCCATAGGGACTCAGACTGCAACTTTTAATCGCTATATGGAATCAATCTTGGAGAGGCTATCGGCTCTGCAAACGAATTTTGATGACTTGGATATCAGGAATTTGGAATTTGTCTCCTACAGCTTCTTGCCAATGTCTTTATGTTTGTATTTGCTTGTGTGCTAAAGGGTATTTTTTTGGGCCCTCAACTTGTGCTTATTAAAGCATAGTTTGGGAGTGGGTTGTTTTTTTATTGCCTATTCTCCTAGTGTATCACATTTTCTGTCTATTTCTAATGATGCTGCCTGCTGTGTCGGCTGCTGTCACGACCTTTCCTCGGGTCATACATAAGTATGTATCTGACGAATAAAAATACTTTACAGTATGTTATCTGTCCAACCAGAGATGACAGAGTATCAAACTTGTTTAATGCCAACAGCAAGTTTTATGCCCCTGGGAAAGTCAGATCACAACATGGTTCATCTTCAACCTGTGTATAAACCCCTCGTACACAGAGAACCTGCAGTCACCCGCATAGTGAAGAAATGGTCTGAGGAAACAGAGGAGGTGCTAAAGGACTGTTTCAATTCAACTATGTAGGAAGTACTGTGTGATACTCATGGGAAGGACATGGACAATCTTATACAGTGCATCACGGATTACACTTTTGGGTGGTGAACACTGTACCCACCAAAACGGTTCAGTGTTTCTCCAATAACAAACCATGGATCAACCCTTAGGTAAAAGCTCTCCTAAAAGTTGAGAAGAGAGATTTTAAATTAGGAAACAGAGTAGCTTAAAAATGTACAGAAGGAACTAAGAAGGAAGATCCATGAGGGAAAAGCCAAGTACAGGAGAAGAATTGAAGACCAGCTGCAGCAGAACAATGTCAGCGGGATCTGGAAAGGTCTCAAAACCATTTCAGGCCACAAGAAACCAGACTCACAGGTGGTGGGGAACCAGAAATGGGTAAATGACCTAAGTCGATTTTTACAATAGGTTTGATCACTCTCCTCCATCGACCCTGACACCTCTATTTCAGCCATTGTCTTCAATGACACAAGTGTACGACCCGGCCATCACCCTCACATCATCTCCATTAGCACATCCAGTTTACAGCCACCACCCACCGCTCCCAGAAACAGCTTACAGACACCTGCAACATCTGATCACTCTCCACCCCCTTGCCAACTTGACCTGATGGCATCAGCTCCAACCAGCTTAGTGGAATCATTGAATACATGTTCAACATGAGCCTTAAGCTGGGACGCATTCCACAGCTGTGGAAAACCTTGTGCGCAGTACCGGTGCCTAAGACTACACATCCGAACGCGCTAAACAGCTACAGGCCGGAAGCACTGACGTTCTGATAAAGACACGGAAAATGCTGGTGCTTGTTCATCTCCAGTTCGCCCACCAACCTGGTGTTGGTGTGGATGATGCTGTCATCTACCTTCTCCACAGAGCTATTTTTAATCCGGAGAACCAGGGGAGCACCGTGAGGATCAGGTTCTTTGATTTCTCCAGTGCTTTCAACACCATCCAGCCTGGACTTCCGAGGAACAAGCTGGATTTTGTCAGAGCGGACTCTCACACGAGTAACTGGATTATAGACTACCTCACCAATCGACCACAATATGTGAAGGCATGGGACTGTTTCTGACTTAGTGGTCTGTAGTACTGGGGCCCCACAGGGAACTGTTTTGGCGCCATTCCTCTTCACCCTGTAAACTGTAGACTTCAAGTAAAGCTCACTGAACACTCACTTACAGAAGTTCTCTGATGACTCTGCTGTTGTCAGTCTCATCACAGATGATGACGACCGGGAATACAGAAAGTTGATTCAGGACTTTGTGAACTGATGCCAATGTAACCGCCTGCAGATTAACACCGCAAAAACTAAGGAGCTGGTGGTGTATTTTCGTAGGTGTGGTCGCCCTCTCCCAACACTGGTGAACATGCAGGCAATGGGCATTGACATGGTGGACTCTTATATACCTGGGTGTTCACCTCAACAATAAACTGGACTGGTTGGACAACACCACTGCACTTTATAAAAAGGGACAGAGCAGACTGTATCTGCTGGGAGATTAAGGTCATTTGGGGTGTGTTGGCCACTCCTCAGGACCTTTTTTGACACTGTGGTGACATCAGCCATATTTTATGGAGTGGTGTGCTGGGGCAGCAGCGTCATGAATGAAGAAAGGAACAGACTTGACAAACTCATTAGTAAGGCCAGTTCTGTCCTAAGGGAAACCTTAGACGTGGCGTAAGTGGTGAGAGACAGGAGGATGCTAAACAAGCCAGCAACTCTTATGGACAATGAATCCCACCCCATGTATGAGACTTTAGCAGCACTGTGGTGTAGTCTACTGTGGTGTGGTGTGGTCTGGTCTCGTCTGCTAAATAAAGCTTCCAAAGTAAAGCCACACAGACAAAGTGAACAAAAAGAACTCACACACAAAGAAGATTAACTGCCCTGCTCAGAAATGAAAGTCATTAACGATCTGGTATAACACAGTGCTAACCACTGTTGTGTGATTTCCCTTTAAAGTACTTCTTTAAAATAACATTAATTTCTATGATTATTGATATATCATAATATATTTAAATTTTATACACCATGATAAATACTACATTTTAACTAGCAATTGCAGAAAATCTGTATACATTTTCTCTATATATTATGAGGTATAAATGGGAAGTGTTATTTGGGGGTAAAAAAACAAATTGTAAAATAAGTATACAACTTATGGGGAAATAATTCATGTCCTAGTTCATTGCTGTCACAAACTGGTCCACCTCTTTAAGGAGGCTGCACACCTTCTGCGAAATAATAAGGCACACAAATGTACAGAAGGGAGCCAGACAACACCAGTAGTGGTTTAATTAAGGTTTATTTAAAGGAAAACTAACAAACACAAAGGCAAACAGAAAGCAGGGTAACTAAAGGTGATGACCAGTGAAAGAGGGATACCAGAACTAAATACACAAAAGCCCAAACACGTGCATGAAAACAAACCAATTAACACAAAAGTTTAATCAACAATAAGATGAAACGAAACACACAGCTAATTAACCTAAACCATGTGACCGTTCTCCTGCTCTAAAGGTCGCTAGGGTGACCAGATGTCCCGCTTTGTGTGGGACAGTCATGCAATTTCATTACTTTTCACGCGTCCTGCAAATTATGACGTTGTCCCGCATTGTTATTGAAGGTCAGACTCCAGTTTTGAAATGCGTGTTTTAAAATCTGGCATTAGATGTCTGTGTTGTCTGTGCTCGAGGAAGAGGCAGGCTGTTTGAGGAAAGCGCATGCATGTTCAAGGCGCTCTCACCAACACAAACAATGCAAACCATGTCAGAAAAGCACAGCACCATCATGCAGCTAAAAAATCAAAATGCTCACACGAAAAAACGTGTTGCTCAAAAAAAGGGTTTGAGTAAAATACATTTAAATAAGATATACAAGTTATATATACATATACTGTTTGAAGAAATAAAGGAAAGTCATACCCTTTTAAAGCACATTAAAGAACTGTCTGTTCTGTTTAATTGTACACACACACACACAGTTTTTATTTGCAGTCTGTTATTCGCTAAAGGGGCTGAATAGAGATTTTTCTTTCTTTGTTTTAGACTACCTTAATGCCTTAATGCATTGGTGTCCCACACCAACCCTGGTAACCCTGAAGGGCGCGCAACACAGAGAGCTAAATGAACACAACTAAAAGTTCCGAGGGGGGGGTCCGCTGGGGACATGACGTGGCAGGCGTCCTCTGCCGATGTGGTGATGAGGCCAAGCTCAGGCAGACAGGTTTTTTGGACGCGCTTAGGCAGACAGGCAGGAACAGATATATACAGATATGACTCACCTGCTTAGTCATTAGAGGTCCCTATAATATCCCTATATTCCCCCCTCAGCGCAGAGCGATTCATATCTACTCCTTCATATAAATTCATCCTCGGAGTCATACCACTTTGAGGCTGCCATACCAGTGCCGAATAAACAGCTGAGGCAAGATGGACACCGCCGTAACCGCGGAACTTGCTGACTTGGCAGAGTGCAATGGCCCGGGCAATTAAATATTTTTAAAAAACACTTACATAAAAACCTGATCATGTGCACGAAAACAAACAAAAAATTAACAAAAAAGTTTAATTAACTAAATGGTGAAACAAAACACAACTAATTGATCTAAACTCTGGACACCCAGGCACCTGTGACAATTTTTCATTGACAAATCATATATTTATTCAAGTGTCTAATAACTAATATAATATAAAAAAGATTTATATAGACATAAACTTGTGCATTTGAAAACAGACACTTATTTCTATCTGTCTTACATTTATGAATACGTACAGCTCTTATGTCACAGATGAGAGCAGATAGTCCCTGGCTCACAAAGTTGTTTCAGAAACAATGCACTACACTTTGATTAGCTGAAAGAAAGTCTTATGTGATCTCTTATGTCTTCTGTGAAAGTCTCTATTCAAAATATACCAGCATTTACTCATCACTTTCTCCAGGGACATAATCTGTCACTAAATCTTTGTTTACACAGTACAAATTTAGATGCATTTTACAGCCGAACACCTTTTTGTCAGGTGATGTCTTTACAGCCTTTTTTTTTATAAAACCTGTTTGTTGGGGTACAATCCTGACTCTGGTCCCCCCCCCACCCTTTTACAATTGGTGCAGAAACCCAGGAGGAATAAGGATGTGTCCAAGAACATCACCTCTGGGCTTGTAGATATGTTCTCCTGCGGAGATGTATGACCCTATCCATGTCTTTCTACAGAAAGTGAAACTAAGTGGGACGTCGCATGTCGAAGCAGAAGATGCCAGGAGCATGGCTCGTCGTAGTGATGATCGGGGAGAATAATGCTGTAAAAGCCCTGTGGTTTTAAAAGAACACATTTCATGTCTGCAATAAAGCCTGTTCTTTGGGGTGTAATCCTGTCTCCAGTCCTCATTCCTTCCACCCCCCTGTTACATGGACCTTGAATGGTTTTCTTACAAAATGTCATGGAATGGGGATGTTTCATTTTTAACAAATACATACTGGAGTTCTTCTCCTCCTCATTTCATTTAGGGCTGCAACTAACGTTTATTTTTTCGATTAATTGATGAATCAGATTTTACCAATTCAATAAATGTCTTTATTAAATAGGTCAAATATTTGTCTGGTTTTATTTACAATGTGAGTTTAAGGCAAGTAGTCCAAAGAGCAATTAAACACAAATCTCACACACACTGACACAATATGTAGCATAGTGTGTAAAAAATATACTAAATTACACAAATTTGAGTAGCTCTAATATGTTACCTATTCCCTGTCTAAATGCAATTGATCCTACTTCACATAGACTGCAGTGTCTTTATTCATATTTTGTCAGAAAATAAAAACGTAAAGCTTAATCATTATTTACCACCATTGTGTACAAGTTGTATGTATTTATAAAGCACATTCAAACACTGCTTAAGCTAATTAAAGAAAATAAAAAGTTACACATGTTCACCATCACTGTCATTATCCAGTTAATTACCAACACCCATCAAGCGTGCTCTGCCGTTTCTCATAGTGTGAGTGCACCATTACATTGATTCACTTCAAAACTAAAGAAACTTGGGATATTGTAGTGATTTACTCTGCTGTTGAGCTCCTTCATCCTCATTGGTGACTTCAACATGTCTCCGTTTCAGGTGATATATCATCACCGTGGTGCTCCATGCAGGTCAAATAATGTTTGCAAAGCTTCTTTGTTCACGTTATTTATTTGTGTGAAGCGTGAAGTGCTCCCACACTTTTGATGATTTAAGCCTAAGCTTTTTTTTGTGTCATCCATGTTTTATTTGTAGAGTTTATTAAACTCTCGTTTAAACTTGTTGCAGATTCCAACTCTGCTCCACCTCGTTCCGTTCAACCTGCTCTTTTTATTTTTTCCAGCGTTGCAGGTGATGTAAGCGATTACGACATGGCGAGTAATGTGTAATTCGTGCGACACAATGAATCAATAAGGAAATTTGTTGTTGACACTTTTCACAGTAGATTTTTATCGATTTTATAGATTCGTTGTTGCAGCCCTAATTTTATTGTACATGGCCTCGTTGGGCTCATTCATTGAGGCAAACGGTTTCTTGAGGCAAACGGTATCCGTTGCTATACTGTTCTTCTTAGCAAGAACAATGACATCGTGGCTTGTCTTTTACCGCGGCACATGTATTTTACCGTGGCTCAATGCTTTTACCGTGGCATATCTATTTCATTTGCAAAACACTAAAATAATTTCTCTAAAAATCTGTGTTCATTTTAAAATTCATTTTAAAACGTAATCACTTCCACTTTGTCTGCAGACATCCACTACTGTGAATGGGCACTGAGTGGCAGTGCAGGGGAGCGTTGTCCAGGATTCTAGTGTTAAGAACTTCAGCCGGATTGCACTTTTAAACTTTTAGGTAGGGAACATGGTGTGGCTAAGTACCAGGGATCAAGGGTACCCGCAGGCTCCACCCTAGGTTTCTGGGTCCATTCCAGGTCTTAGCTGTCATAGTATTCTCCGTGCATTTAAATCTCCCCCTGTAAATCATCCCATATTCCATGTCTCTCTCCTTAAGCCTTTTGTTGCTGTTTGAGGGAGTACAACATGGAATCTGCTGATGATAATAAGTCAAACATCTACTTGTTCTCCTCCCTGTTTGATTCCCATTGGCATTATTATAGTATATAGTATATAGTATAGTAGTAGTATAGTAGTATATAGTATAGTATATAGTATATAGTATATTATAGTATTTGGCGGATTGTGAAAAGTTTGGCCCTGAGGAGAGGAGCTGAGATGCAGTGATAATCCGGGAAAGGACCTTATCAGGGAGTTACATCGTAGCCACCCTGACCATCCCGCCCCTCACCTCAGGGGTCAGCCACTGAGCCAAAGCAAACATTTCAGCTCTTAGAACCGTTGAGGCACCTTTTTCTGGATGGATGCCGTTCCAAGAGTTCTTTGGCTATATATATGTTTTTGGCTCCTCCCCTGTAGTTCCTGAAAAGCCATTAAAGATCTAAAGGTCTCTTGCTCCCACTTTTTGCATGACACATCATTAGCTTTGATGGAAAATAAAAATTTACCTGTTAATGGAACTAATTGAACTCCTTTTGAAGAAAAAAGGAGGATGGATGGTTAGTGTTGTTTTGCTAAATAATATTGCAATTTTTGCAATAAAAGGTTATTGTTGGTGATATTTTGAGTGTGGTAAGTTTAACAGGGTGGGTGCGAATGAAGAAAAGGCTTAAGAAAATGCTGGCCAATGGTATTTGCTGTGCCTTCACATTAATGCAGCTAATTGTTAAACACTCCTTCGTGGCATGTGGTGTTGCAGATTATGAAGGGCAAACATGCTCAGGTGTGTTAATTATCTCTAATCAAAGTCCAATGCCGATGGCTTCATTTTCTTCCCAGCATTACCAGCATTGCTTTTGCCACACCGGGTTATCTAGTGATGCAACAGCTCTTTATACTGCATTTCTATGTAATAAATTGTTTTTATACCCATAAAATAGTTATTGACAGGTGGATTAATTCAGATGGAGCATTACTGAAGGCCTAGGTGTGAAACCAGTGACCAGTCACTTTTAGGAATATCAGACCTTTCTTGACTAAAGAGTCTAGACTTATATGCAATGTCCCAGCATCCACACTTTTGCTGGAGCAAAGCAAGATGCATGTACTAATATTGTTAGGCTTAGATGTACCCGTGATTTGTTACACCTGCAAGTGCATCCGATGGCCACAATTTCACACCATTTCACATCTCATACCAGCACAATGCAAATTACAGATCATGACACGTGGCATGAGGTAGGAAAACTGCATTACACATACACTATACAAGATTAAAATGCTAATTCCAATTAAGATGGGACATTGTGTAAAGATATGTCTTGTGTACGACAAGATATTTTATGTTCAATTGAATAAACTTTATTGTTTTTTTTTTTTTTTTTGCAAATATTCACTCATTTTAAATTTGATGCCTGTAATACTTCCCTTAAATTTAGGACAAAGGCAATAAAAGCAAAAGCAACAAAAGCAAAGGCAAAAATAAAATAAAATCTTGTTATAAACATGAAACAGGTGAACAACTTTGCAATTGCAAGGAATTTAGGGACTTCATCATCTATATTCCATAATATTTTAGTTTTAGGAACAACAAAACAACATTGGAGCATGGACAATGCTTCACAATACTTATAATGCCGGTCCGAGGTCCGAACAGAAATGGAAGCAATATAAACAGAAACACTACCATGTGACCGACGAAAAACAACCAATGAAAATAACCAAAACATTAACTTAATCAGAAAAACTTAATGGAAATAACCAAATGATATGCAAAACAGGTGAGAATTGCCTAGCACTCCTTACAGTACTCCCCCCCCAAAAAATGAGTGACTCAGGAGGAGCAGGAGATGACAACGGGATCCGGGACCTGAGGGTTGACTTTCCACACCAGTGGGGTGTAAGACAGGTAGAGGAGCCCACTAGCATTCCCAAAGAGGGCCGTGGGCAGTATACATCTCCAGGGGTGATTATAGCCCAGAAACTCTTTAAAAGCACGAAGACAGCACAGGATCTTTCGAGAGGCGCGAAACGATGCAGGAGAAGTGCAAAGGTGCGAAGTCGGTGGCGCAGGGGCCATGTACGGACACGAAGGCAGCCGCATGGGGGTCGTGTATGTATGCAGGGGCCATGTACGGACACCATGTACGGATGCGAAGGCCGTAGCGTGGGGGTCGTTTAAGGATGCCAAGGTGGCAGCGCAGTGCCGTTAAGCGAGGCAAGGGGAACGGTTCCGAGACGGAGGGCAACAGGTCCAGGACAGAGGGCAATAGGTCTGGGAAGGGAGGCCAAGGGAACGGGTCCAGGACGGAGGACAATGGGTCCGGGACGGAGGACAATGGGTCTAGGATGATAGGTAACGGGCCTGGAACAGCAGGCTGCACATCCGGTACCCCAGGCATGTCCTCCAGCTCAGCGCCCAGCTGCACACAATTCGATTGAAGGCCCAGAATGCTGCAAGAGGGAGTTCCCCACAACTGCCAGTATCCCAGCACACAGGACAGACAACACATTACTCACAACACTATCAGAGACATCAGAGAAAACAAAGGGGAGAAGAACGACACTGGGGACCAACACCGACAGGAGCACGTACCTCAAACACCCTACAGACATCAGACAACCCACAGGCAACAGACCCACCACACACCACAGGGACAGCAAAGAGCATGGATCCAGCTGAGGGGACCCCTCCTCGACAGAGCTGGAAGGAGACTGAACCTTCTGCGCCGGTTCCTGCGTTTCGGCTGGGACACTGGTGGTTGAGGTTAGGGGTGCTTAATCGCACACCTAGTGAAGTCATACAATGACTCCTCCGAGGTGGCAACTGAAAGAGAAGGGATACAGTGCGAGGACAAAACCTCCAAATGTAGGGGCCAGGCATAGGGTTAAATGTAACAGAAACAAGGTGGCTTCTCAGACATGAGGCTGACACAAGGAGCAGGCTTGGACGGCCTCTTGGCTAAACAAACCCCAGCAGCTCAACATGCAGCGGCGTCAGAAACTCGCTGAACCCAGGAACCGAGGAACAGGAACCGTGGCTTGGTGAAGGTGAATTTATTACTCCACACCATGGGCAATAGGGAAAGAGGATTCTATGACACAGTGATTTCCAAGTTTGGCAAACATTTTGTGCCATGACGTAATGTCATTCATGAACATGCATGTTTTCACTAACCAGTTCAAAACAGTGGAGAATCAGTAGAGTTCAAAGGGTGAAGTTCAAATCGAGATGGGAGAGAGACCTAAATGTGAACAGCACGAGTCAGATTAAGCAATGGAGACGGAACAGTACACAATGTGGCATGATGCACAGCAGTGGCGTCGTTAGACCTGGGCTTTTGGGGCTATAGCCCTGGGTGTTTTGTCAGTAGCCCCGGATCAAATGAGAGCAGCTTTCTCTGCAGCCTCTCCTTCAGCAGCGGGACCGAACGATGGAGTCACCGTCAGCTGTTTGTGCTTCTAAGTGTGTGTGTGTGTTTGAGGGAGACAGTTTTTTTTCACCAGTATCAGGAGTAAAGTTACCGTAATAACTGTATGTTGGCTGTAAAGGGCAACTTTTCAGCTTTCAGAAACCGTTGAGATTTTTTCTGAAGGTGCAAACTGTCGCAAAATTGTGGTATTTCAAAGTAAAACCTCGTTAAAACTGTCTCATCTGCGACTGACTCGTCTGATAAAACGGAGTCATGCTTTTCTGCGGAAGCTCAGGTTTGTTTACTCAAAAATTTTTAGCCAAAACCGTCATTTACTAGAAGTGAATGTGCTATCCACTGCTGACAGAGATATTTCATGTTATTTAATATTATCCAATATCCAATATACTGTAAAAACAGTTTGAAAAAAATTGATAAATTCACTCGTGAAAGGGCACTTTTTTAAAGAGGACAAAGGGGGAATAAGGGATCTGGTGTCAACTGATTTGTTTGCTTACCTGGTTGCCTGGCTCGCTTCCTGCACCGCACTGCGCTGCGCCGCCTGATACGGACAGCGCGCCCGATATGTGACATCTGGGCTAAAGCCCCTGATGTTTCTAAACCCTAAATACGCCCCTGATGCACAGCATTAGGGAGCAGTGCCCAGCACGAAATGGAATGTGTCAGAAGTGTAACAAAATGGGCCCCTTTGAAAGAGTGTGCAGAACAAAGATGGTGAAAGAGGTAACAACTCATAAGAAACAAGAATTTTTTACCCCAAGTTCCTCTACCGCATTGCCAGATTGTCTGGTATCCATGTCCAATCCAGCGTTCTCCTGTTCTGATCATCTGTGTACTGACCTCCTGCTCCGTTCCTGGTTTTCCGATCCTTTTGCCGTGTCCTTCGGTACCGTAGCCTTGATTTCGATTCACTTTATTGTTATTGTTCTGTGTGTTGTTTGTTTAGGCCATTGCGCCAAGTTTTCTTTCGTTTCTTTTCATAGTGTAAAGAAAGCTTTTTACTTTACGCTTCATCTCGTGTGGCTGTTCGGGTTGCTCACACTCACCAATGCCGTATCTGCGTCACAGCACAATCTGGCCACAATGGAGCAACCAAATGAGCGCAGGTCCGAAGCCAACCGCGCCACGGCTTCGTCGGCCGAGAATCAGGAAAGTCTCAACCGACATGAGAATCTTCTGATAAATCTTTTGGAACAGAACCAGGAATTACTTTTTCAATTGCGCGAACTTACCCGGCAAGTTACGCAGCTCTCGACTGTTCAACCGGCAGCGGCTGTATCCGTGCCTACTTCTGCTCAACCGGCCCTGCCCTGCCCTGCTCAACGAATCGCCGGCTGGTTCACAAACTCACTTTCCAATGGCGCATCCGGAGCCATTCCGCGGCGATCTCCACTTATACCGAGGGTTTTTATTCCAATGCAGATTGGTCTTCAGCCATCAACCTCAGTTATTTATGCATGGTTTGTCCAAGATTGCTTTCATCCTGAGTCGGCTGCGTGATCGTGCCCTCTCGTGGGCAGAAGACGCTCAGATTGATCCCACTGTCGGCACCTACGTTAAGTTTCTGACCCGGTTCAGGGTTGTTTTACACCGCACGTATTATGCTGGAAATGCTTCCACCCGTCTGCTCAGTCTACGCCAGGGAAGCCGTACTGCATCCGAGTCAGGCTGGAATGATGTTGCCTTGAAGGGGGTTTTCCATCGTGCTTTAAACGACCGTCTTAAGGACGAGCTTGTGAATGCGGGACGACCCCACCAACCTGCAGGGGCTTACAGACCTGGCTGTGCGAATTGACAATCGCTTCCTCGAACACCAGCAAACCCCAGGCATCAACCAAGTCACACCTCAACCCAGAGACCGCCAGTAATACCTCTACTGGCTTTCCTCCTGTTACTTCTCCGGCTGAACCTATGCAGATCGGGCGCTACCATCTTTCTATGGAGGAACACAACCGCCGGATCCGAGCAGGACTATGTCTCTACTATGGCGGGGAAGACCATCTACGAGCAGAATGCAACTCCGGTTAAACGGGGGACATGATGGTGGAGAACTTTCCGGAACCCGTCAGCGTACTCACTTTGACTGACGTGGTCAGTGTGGTGGATTGACATGGCCACGGCGGGTAACCATATGGAATCCATCAGATTGTCCGTCATCCAGTCTTCTCGTTCTCCAGTGGTGCTTGGGTTTCCATGGCTAGAACAACACTCTCCCACATTTGACAGGAGACATAACACCATTATCCAGTGGAGTGAGCAATGCCATGAGAGTTGTTTGGGCGGCGCCCGCACCTATGTCTTATCTCCTGCTGCTTCAGTTCCGGCTCATATTGACCTCACTACCGTTCCCTCTGAATATCATCACCTACAGAAAGTATTCGATAAGGAGCGCTCCAAATCCCTGCCGCCTCATCGACCATATGATTGCGCCATTGACCTGCTCCCCTACCTTCATCAAGCCAGTATTCCCTCGGTAGACCTGAACGTGAGGCTATGGAGGCTTACATCACCGATTGCCTGACCGCGGGGCTTATCCGTCCATCCTCTTTGCCCCTCGGAGCTGGGTTCTTCTTTGTGGAAGAGAAAGACGGCACTCTAAGGCTCTGCATTGATTACCGCGGTCTCAATGCCATAACAGTAAGAAACAAGTATCCTCTTATTCTTATCTCCAATATGTTTGAGGCCATTCACCAAGGTATTTACCAAACTGTACCTACGGGCTGACTAATGCTGCTGCTGTCTTCTAAAATCTTGTCAATGATGTGCACCGGGATTTCCTCAATCATTTTGTTTTCGTTTACCTGGATGACATTCTGATCTTCTCTTCTAATTTGGAGGAACACGCCCACCATGTGGAACAGGTCCTGAGTTAGTTGACTATTACAGAACTGTTTATTTGTCAAGGCTGAAAAATGGCTCTTTCATTCTCAGTCCGTGCCTTTCCTCGGCTTCATTTTGGAACCTGGCCAGGTCAAGCCTGACCCCAAGAAGATCTGCGCTGTCATTGATTGGCCTACACCCTCGGATCACAAACAGCTCCAAAGATTCTTAGGGTTTTCAAACTTCTACCGCCGCTTCATCCGTTGTTACAGTCAGATCGCCACCCCACTCACCCGTCTCACTTCTGTCAAGTCTTCTTTCATTTGGACCTCTGCGGCTGAAGAAGCATTCCAGGAGCTCAAGAAGTGGTTCACCACGGCTCCGATCCTTGTTCAACCCGACCCCTCACTTCAGTTCATTGTGGAAGTTGATGCCTCTGATACTGGCGTAGGGGCGGTCCTCTCTCAGTGGACCTGGAACGATAACCAACTTCATCCTTGCACCTTCTTCTCCCACAAACTGTCCCCCGCAGAACTGAACTATGATATTTGGAATCGCGAGCTGCTTGCGGTCATTGGCTAGAGGGGGCTGAACATCCTTTTGTTGTATGGACAGATCATATGAACCTGGCCTACGTCCAGTCCGCCAAGAGGCTTAACTCTCGCCAGGCCCGGCGGGCCCTATTCTTTTCTCGGTTTCATTTCACCATGACATACCTCCCTGGCACCCGTAAAACCAAGCCTGACGCTCTTTCACGTCTTTTCAACCAAGAGGAGGATAAGGCCCCCCAGTCCAAGGAACCGATTCTTCCAAAGGAAAAGGTGATTGCCAATGTCACTTGGAAGATTCTTGACACCATCCGTACTGCTCTGGTAAATGATCCTGCGCCACCTAACACTCCATCACATTGCCTTTATGTCCCAACCTCAGCTCGCTCAGCAGTTCTCAGATGGGCTCATGACTCCAGATTCTCCGGTCATCCTGGGATTACACGCACCTGAAGTCGCCTTGGTTGACGCTTCTGGTAGCCCACGTTGAGACGGGATGAAGAGGAATATGTCGCTGTCTGCTCGACTTGCGTCCGATGCAATGCCTCTCATCAGCTACCTGCCGGTATTATCCAGCCTCTTCCCATACCCAGCCGTCCTTGGTCCCATATTGCATTGGACTTTGTCACTGGCCTGCCTGAATCCCATGGTAAGACAACTATACTCACCATCGTCGACCTTTTCTCCAAGGCTGTCCATCTTGCTGCTCTGCCAAAGCTTTCAACCGCCTTGGAGACCTCCTATGTCCTTATTGACCAGGTGTTTTGAATTTATGGCATCCCCTTGGACATTGTGTTAGATCGAGGCCCCCCCAGTTTACCTCCAGAGTCTGGCGTTCTTTCTGTGAAAGTCTTGGGGCTTCCGTCAGCCTCTCTTCCGGCTTCCATCCCCAGTCAAACGGCCAGTCCGAGAGGGCTAATCAAGAAATTGAGGCCACCCTGCGACGAGTCTCTTAACGCAATTAAAGGTCTTGGAGCACCCACCTTCCCTGGGTGGAATATGCCATCAATTCTTACCAATCTGCAGCTACTGGATGCTCCCCCTTCAAAGTTTCCCTGGGATACAAACCCAATGTGTCGCTTCAAAAGAAACTGGAGGCTGACTAAGATCACTCTTCAAAAGGCTCAAAGGAGAATGGAGCGCCTGGCCAATCGCCGTCCTGCACCCTGTTACAAACCAGAATAATTAGTGTGGCTTTTGGCCAAGAACATTCCTCTTTGCTCTACATCACGCAACCCCTTTTCATCGGTCCCTACCGCATTGCCAGGATCATCAGTCCCACGGCCGTCCGCCTAGTCCTTCCCTCGCACATAAGGATTCACCCTACATTCCACGTCTCACAGATTAAACCCGTATGCACTTCTCCTCTTTGCCTTCCTACCAGACTCCCACTGCCCATCTGGGTCATCAACGGTGGTCCTGCCTACACGTTCCACCGGCTTCTGGACTCCCGTCGACGGGGTCGTGGCCTCCAGCACCTCGTCAACTGGGAGGGTTATGGTCCCGAGGAGCGATCCTTGGTTCCCCGTTCTGCTATCCTTGACTTCCAACTGATCAAGGATTTTCACCGAACTTATCCTGAGAACTTATCCTAGGAGGCGGTCATTGAGGGGGGTGCTGTCACGGTCTCCTACTTTCCTGCCTGCCACGCCCACATCATTTCATCATTTCCTATTAATACCCCCCAAGTTCCTCTACCGCGTTGCCAGATTGTCTGACCGTACCTTGTGTATCCGTGTCCAATCCAGCGTTCTCCTGTTCTGATCATCTGTGTACTGATCATCTGTGTACTTCTCCATTCCTGGTTTTTAAATCCTCTCGCCTCGTCCTTCGGTACCGTAGCCTTGATTTCGATTCTCTTTATTGTTATTGTTCTGTGTTTTGTTTGTTTCGGCCATCGCACCAGGCTTTCTTTCGTTTCTTTTCATAGTGTAAATAAAGCTCTTTTCTTCTTTACTTTCGTCTTGTGTGGCTGTTCGGGTCGCTCACACTCACCAACGCAATATGTGCGTCACAGATATAGATACTTCACATTATAGAAGAGGTTAGAGAACCAACCGACTGGTATGCCTCAATGGTGCCTGTGATTAAAAAAAATGGTAAAGTTTGGATATGTATTGACTTGAAAAAGCTCTATGAAGCAGTAAAACGTGAAATATTTATACTGACGAACCTGAACAACATTTCACCTAAACTCTCAGGGGCAAAGGTTTTTTTCCAACTTGGATGCATCCAGTGGATTTTGGCAGATACCTTTTTATCCTGACACAATTCAGTTGATGACTTTCATTAAAGATCACCAGGGGGCAGTAGTAGTGATGGATGATATCAAAGTTTTTGGCGAAATTTAACACTACTAACATCACTAAATTATGCCAAATGTTGGCATGGTGAACTACCTGGGAAAATTCCTTCCTTGACTCTCAACAGGGCTTTATCCAATTCCTGAGGCACTGGAAAAGTAAACACTTTGGGTTTGGACTGAACTACAGCAGCTATCATTCCAGAGGGTGAAGGCCATGTTTACTTCAGCACCCGTGTTGTCTTTTTTTGATTTTAGGAAGCCTACTGTTGTCAGTGCTGATACAAGCAGTTATGGTCTTGGAACCACACCACTACAAGGAGATCCAGGTGAGCTTAGACCAGTTGCAATCTGTTCACATACACTTACTGAAACTGAAAAAAGTATTCCCAGATCGAAAAAGAGTGTCTAGCAGGATTGTTGGCCTGTAAGCGATTTTCACGTTAACTGAGAGGTATGGATAGCTTTTTGTTACAGACTAATCATAAGTCTTTGGTGCCTTTGATGAAGTCTTATGACTTGGACCAGGTACCACCCTGGTATTTGCGACTGCAATTTAGATTAATGTCATTTAATGTGGCAGCAGGTTATGTGCCAGGCAAACAAATGGTTGTTGTAGACAATTTGTCTAGAAATCCTCTATATGTCAAAAATGGGTCTGACAGTGAAGAAGTTATTGCACATGTGTCGATGATCATTAAAACAAAACCAGTATCTAAACAGAAGTTGGAAAGCATCAGAAAGGCAACCATGGGGGGCACCATGCTGCAAAATGTACTTAGATACAGTATATCAGGTGTGGGTGGCCTGCTAAAAATGTTAAAGTCTCAGAATCATGCGAACCATATGCGGCAAAGGCAAATCTCTCAGAACTTGGTGGTATCATCCTGTTTCAAGACAGGTTAGTGATTCCAGCATTCCAATGAGAAGACGTGCTGCAGCGAATTCATGAAGGTCATCAGGGACATTCCAAATGCAGGGAAAGAAACAAAATGTCAGTATGGTGGCCTGGAATTAGCTGGGACATCGCACATAATATAAAATTCTGTAAATTCTTTGTGAAGAACAAACCATCTTACTGGCAAGAGCCATTGATTACAACTTCTCTTCCCTGTGGTCAATAACATTGGATTTGTACTTTAGTTCAAATGCAGGTTGGCTGCGTCGTTGAGGTAAGTCCACTTCCTCTACTCCTTTCTCTCACCCCCCTGAGAGGGGGGGGGGTAATGTCACACCTGCTCCCCGTAGTGCCACTTCTGCTTCAGCTTGTGGCATGTCTATGGGTGGTCTTGTGCAAACTCTGTCTCGCTCCAAATTACTGGAATACTTATTTCCTGTTTCCTGTTTTTGTTCACCTCCCACTTCCTTCCCTTTTATATTAGTTAGTCCATTGTTATTGTTCTTCATATTGGTTCTTGTTATCCTCCACTCATGCTCTATTCCAGTTTCAAGACTAATGCTCAGCTTCCTCTTGTGTATATAACAGTATATAACTTATTTATTGTTAATCAGTTAGGTTTCAGCAAATTTATATTTATTGGCTTAATCTTAACAAATTTAGGTCAGTGTGCAATGAAACTGTCTAATTGCAGTTATGGTCAATAAAGGTACATTAGCTTAAATCTGATCACAAAAATACCATACTTTGTACCTGAGTATAATTAGGGGAAGTTTCTTTAAGATGTATTTTTATCCCCATACTTCCTCTTTTGTGTTCAAGTGTTTATATAAATCACTCTGCAATTCACATAAAGGTGTTGTCATAAAATTTAAATATCATGTAAAAGTTGATTTATTTCAGTTATTCCATTCAAAACGTGAAACATCTATATATTCTATTCATTCATTACACACACATTAATGTATTTCAAGTGTTTGCTTCTTTATATTTTCATAATTTCAACTGACAACTAACCATGACGAAGCATGGGCTAAAGACAAAAGGAATTAGACTGCTGTCGAACGGTCCAAAGTTATGTTCTCTGATAAAAGTCAATTTTGCATTGCCTTTAGGAGAGGAGTGGAGAGGCTTAGAATCCATGTGCTTGAGGTCCAGTTTAAAGTTTTCACAGGCAGTGAAGGTTTGGGTTGCCATGTCATCTGATAGTGTTGCTCCATTGTGTTTTCTGAGGTCCACGGTCAACGCAGCTGTCAACTAGGAAATTTTATGCTGCTGACCAACTTTATGGAGATGCAGATTTCATTTTTCCAACAGGACTTAGCACCTGCACACAGTGCAAAAGCTACCAGTACTTGCTTTAAGTACCGTGGTATATCAGTACTTAATTGGACAGCAAACTCGTCTGGCCTTAACCCCATAAATATGTCAACGGACGTATGGGGTATTGTGAAGAGGATGATGTATAGCAGACCCAACAATTCAGAAAACCTGAAGGCAACTATCAGAGCAACCTGGGCTCTCATAACCCCTGAACAGTGCCACAGACTGATCGACTTCATGCCACAGTACATTGCTGCACTAATCCAGGCCAGCAGAGCCCCAACTAAATATTGAGTGCTGTACATGTTGTATAATCTTTAGTTGGCCAACATTTCAAATTTTTTTTTTTTTTTGTATTGGTCTTAATATTGGTCTTAAGTAATATTCCAATTTTCTATACAAAATTTGGGATTTGCATTATTTGTCAGTTAAAATCATCAAAATTTAAATAATTAAACATTATAATTTTTAGTCTATGTGTAATGAATACAATATACAAGTTTATCTTTTTCATGATATTCTAATTTTATGACCAGTACCTATATGTTCATATTTGTTCAATATAAATAATAATTATTGTTTAACTTGGTGCAAAAAGTAAATAAATGACCATTTATTCAAGCGCTATAGATCATGACAAGAGTTATAAGACATGTAAAGCATAACTCTATGAATTATTGTGGTCATATACATTGGAAACTCTTTTATAAAAAAATGAGTACAGAAGACTAATGTATTTAGTAAATGAACATTTAA
>JAFMOD010000962.1:952594-975682 GCA_019802435.1 Corydoras maculifer
TTCACATTCTAATTAATAATACCTTTTCAACATCTTTAATCTTAATTTTGTAAGTGCATGCCATTAACTAAATTAGCCTTCTTTGCTTTATTGCTTCCTTTCTTCAAAATGGCATTTATCACAGATGTAGATTTTATGTAAATGCAGACGATTTAATAAATTGTTTGATTTGATTCAGTTTGAGTGCATTCATTAAAAGCAAAATTGTCAATAAACTGTCCGCTACATAATCTAGTCCAGTTTTTGAAATGAACACTGAAAGCTGAGTAACAGGATTCAAGTTTCTCTAACAATCCAAAACTTCCCCTTCTAGTGGCCAAGTTACAGAACGCAGTTTTAAAAAAACTCACAGGCTTAGTGTGTATTGAGAATTGGTTCACCGTTTATATTAATCTGTATTTTAAAATAATGCATTGTATTTAATTTACGAATGTCAAGCGGTCACAGATGTGCATCGTTGCCAATAATGTCACGCTTTACAAACGGCTCAACCAATCAGATTCAAGGATTGGATCCACCCATTTTATAAAGACAAATAAGTAAGTCCTGATTAGCAGGAGAAAAAAAAAGCAGGCCTTATTGCTTTTTCAAACATCAATTGGCTGTTTAAATACTGTGTTGCATGCACATGAGTGTTAAATACAAAATCCTCCAGGATTCTGTGAACCTTGATAGATTTTAAGAGGATGACTAACTGATGAAGACTGAGAAGGAAATCTAAAGGTAAAGCAATGATTTCTATATGTCTAAAGAAGGCGCATTAAGTAAACACAGTGCTTAAAACTCTTGTTGTGGCTGATCCAGTAAAGATTTTCAAGAGCACCAAGTTACTTTGTGTTCACCTTGCAGAGGATCTAACATGGTCTGTCAGCACTAGCACCATAGCCAAGGCAATGAGATGTGCCAAGGCACATCTCTTACATCCCAACCTCACCATCCAGGCCCTTACATCCAGACTGTGCAAAAGTTTCTCCTGGACAATTAGAATCAGGTATGAACATTTACACTAACAAAAGTACACTCCATAGCACAACACATCTTCTGGTATGAAAGATGGACAAAATTATTAAAATACATTGTTTACATTTATGACTTTTATATTTGCACCTTACAGCTCACGATACCAGTGGGATATCTGCACTGTTCACTCCTGGTACTTATTGTAAAATGTTCTATATATTGTAAATTGTCTTTTGTATTTAACAGTGTTTTATGTTGAACTTAAATAATCATTACATAGTACAGCTTTGTGTGCAATATTAGCAGTTTGCATAAAACAACTGTTAAAAGCTTAACCCTCATTATAGTGTGTATATATATATATATATATATATATATATATATATATATATATATATATATATATATATATATATGCTCTTTTAATTACTAGCCATATTGAAGATGAGTTGACCCAGCATGCCAAAACGTTTGATTTCGGTCTCATCACACCAAATTACCTTGGTCCAGAAGTTTTGAGGTTTGTCTCTTTACTGTTTGGAGTAATCAAAGGCAAGATACTTTGTACAGTAATGGCTTACTTCTGGTGACTCGACCATGCAGCCCATTTTTCTTCGAGTGCCTCTTTATTGTGCATCTTGAAACAGCCACACTGCACACAGTCCTGTATTTCAGCTGATGATGTTTGTGGGGATTTTTTTGCATCCCGAACAATTTTCCTGGCAGTTGTGGCTGAATGTTTGTTGCTCTACCTAACTGCGGTTTGGTTTTTACAAGCCCCTGATATTCCACTTGTTAATCATAGTTTGTTGTTGACTGGAATTAACACTTTCATAGATATTTTTTGTATCCCTTTCCAGTTTTATACAGTTCAACTACCTGCTTCTGTAGATCCATTGACAATTCTTTTACTTTTTCCATGACTCACAATCCAGAAAAGTCAGTAGTGAATGAAAGATGCAAGGGTCTGGATCCCAGAAACTTACTCAGCTTTTATACACACACACCAAATATAAGCAAACAAGTCACAGATGAGGCTTAAGTAGCCAATCAAACCCATTTTTGTCAATTTCTGTACGTGCATGCTATCAGGTCAAAATAATCAGGGTATGGGAACTTTTGATCATTTGGATGACCATTTTGGAGTCATTTGGATGTTTTTGGTTGTCATAATGATTTAAAAAGACAAAACACAGTTGTTTGACAATTCATTGCTTCAGCCAACCACTAACCATGAGTACCATTTAACTATTTAACTCCTGAATAAGGTAAATAAAAAAATATTTATTTGCAACTAGAATAATAATACAAACAGAAAATAAACCAAAAACAAGAAGAACTCTAACCAATCATCCCAAATAACAGGTATGTGCGTGAACCAGGTAAATCTGGCAGTCCTAACTTTTAGTGTGTGGATGTGTGAATGAAATCAAGTGTGGATGAAAATCTAAAGAGTATAAATATCATAGAGTGCAAAAAGCATAAAACACAAATGTTACTGGCAAAACTATAAACAAAAATGAGAGTAACCTGCAATGATATTACACTTTCTTAAGATAAAAACACAAACGCCTGTCCACTGAATTCTACAAACCCAGATGCATATAACAGAAGCAGCCAAAAGGTAACGTGATCAACACAGACTAAGATCTGAGGTAACCCCTTTGGCCTTCTTGCCCCTAGGAGAGCCACAGAACAGCCATTCTCTGTTGGTACAGAGGTGCACATGGCCTCGCTTGAAAAATAGCTGGCAAGGATAAAGGCCAGTGTTTTCTTCAACAGTCTCCAATCACCAGAGCCCCGAAGTTCTCAGATCATAATTTGACACGAGTCTACCTGCGCGAGTCTACCTGTGCGAGTCAACTTCGCAAGGACAACAACAGGGCAACTAAGTAGATCTCTAAGTAGATTTCTCATTTTCCACCGTTTTCGGTTAATTACTCCTCTTACATAATTCACTTCTTCTGAAATCTATTTTATACCTATTCACTCCTTCTTTCTCTTCATTATGTGTTTTAAGTTCATCCCTGTCATTTCCTCCTCACGCAGACAATCCTTTCCTCAGAAGAGAAGGTGCACTCATGCACACTTGCAAACTCTGCAGCAAGCGAGCCCTTCACCTTCTCTGCAGGACTATGGAACTGTCAGCCACCAAGAAATCTGATTTAATTCCTGCTTTTGCTGCTCATTCTGGTATTCAGGTTTTAGCCCTCACGGAGACGAGGATCCACCCAAAGAATTCTGTGACACCAACTGCCCTCTCAACTACTTTCCACTTCTCTCACTCTCCTCATATCTGCAAAAGATGAGGTGGAACAGGTTTGGTAATTACTCACAAATGGAAATTTTCTCCTCTTACACTTTTATCCAACACTGTCTCATTTGAATTCCATGCACTGACAATCACAGAACCGGTTAAATGTAATTTTATTGTCATCTATCGCCTCCCCTGTTCAACTGGATAACTTCGTCGAGAAATTTGAAATGTTATTATCATCTCTCCCCGATGATGGTTGTCCTCTTCTCGTCCTCAGTGATTTCAACATTCACTTAGACCGACCATACACTACTGAGTTTCTTGCTCTTATCTTCAGCCTGGACCTCCATCTACTCCACACTACAGCTACCCACTGGGCTGGTAACCAGCATGACCTCATCAGGACAAGCTCATGTTTCTCTTCTGACCGACACATAACTCCGCTTCATGAATCACTTTTTCATGCAGTTCTCTGTTTCTCTTCCGCCACCTCATGTGATCATCAGTAGAACCACTCAGGTACATCGTAATCTTAGCTCTCTCTCTAATACAGTTTTTGCTGACTTCGTTACAGCTGACTTCGTTACTTCCTTGCATCAGTAATTTCTCAACCCTTGACACTAACACTGCATTAAGCACATTCTGCTCCACCTTGGCTTCCTGTCTTGACCAGGTCTGTCCAATATCCACTAGGAAAACACATAGCTCTCCATCCAGTCCCTGGCTCACAGATGTGATTTGGAAACAATGCACCTCTCTACGATCCGCTAAAAGAAAATGGCATAAGTCTAGTCTGTCTTCAGATTTATTTAGTTACCTTTAACTCTCTACTAACTATGTCTTTGCAACCTTTTTTACAGAAAAGATAGAGGGCATCAGCAAACTCTTTCATACCCCACATCTTCACAACACTACATCTCACACATCTGGCCAACCAACCTTCTCCTTCTCCCCGGTCTCAGAATCTGACATCTGCAAAATTCTTCTTCCCAGCAACCCGACTACTTGCCCCTTGATTCCATCCCATCTCACCTTCTTCAATCCATCGCCTCCTCTATCACACCAGCACTTACACACATCATCGAGTCCTCACTTGCGTCTGGTACATTTCCTGATTCTTTCAAACACACCATAGTCACATCTCTGCTCCAAAAAAAACAACGCTTAACCCAAATTTGTTCGAGAGATACAGACCTGTATTACTTTCCTGTCTAAAACACTTGAACAGGTGGTATATACACAGGTCTCCAGGTTTCTTAATCAGAACAATCTCCTTGATCCCAATCAGTCTAGTTTTAGGCGTGGTCACTCCACTGAGACAGCATTGCTCTCAGTGATTGACTCACTCTAACTCTCAATCCTCTGTCCTTATTCTGCTAGACCTTTCGGCAGCTTTTGTTACAGTAAATGATCAGATTCTACAGTCAACCCTATTTGAATTAGGCTTTTCTGATACAACACTTTAATGATTTTGATCCCATCTGACAGGAAGGACATTCAAAGTGTCATGGAATAGGGAGATCTCTAACTCTCACCATGTACTCACAGGTGTTCCTCAGGGCTCAGTACTTGGTCCTCTCCTCTTCTCATTTTGCATGACATCACTGATTACAGTCATTCAGGCACAAACTTTCTCTTACCACTGCTATGCTGATAACACTCAGCTTCATTTGTCTTTTACCCCTGATGACACCACGATCCAATATATATCCGGATATCTGCCTGCCTCACAGACATATTTGTTTGGATGAAGGCCTGTCATCTCAAGTTAAATTTAGCAAAAACAGAGATTCTCATAATCCCAGCTAAACACTCAATCCATCATGACCTGACCTTCCAAATTAAGGGCTCCACAGTCTCTCCAACTGATTTGTTCCGTAAACTTGGTTTCACAATAGACTCCCACCTTAAACTCTTTGATCATCAGTGTTTAAACCCCACCCACCGCTAACGCTAAAGACGCACTCTATGAACTGAACAGCGCAATCAGCGGACTTCAAAATACACACCCCAATGGACTGTTTATTGTTGCTGGAGATTTAAACCATGTGAATCTTAAGACAGTTCTCCCTAAATTCCATCCGCATGTGAACTGTCCTACGAGAGGAGCGAATGCGCTGGATTTTGTTTACATGAACATCCCCAGCATGTACCAGGCTGAACCCTGCCCCCATCTCAAATACTCTCTGCCACATTTCTGCCATGCTAATCATACAGACTGGTCATCCATCATACAGACTGGTCATCAGATGCTCAAAACCAGTTCTAAAACAGGTGAGAACCTGGCCTGCAGGAGCCATCTCTGTACTTCAGGACTGCTTTGAGTGTATGGACTGGAACATGTTTAGGGAGGCTGCAACCCACATCGACAGCATCGACCGTTGGTGATCTGCCACATCAGCAAGTGTACAGACAACGTGACTGTCTCCAAAAACATCACCCCACATCGCAACCAGAAGCCGTGGATGACCACAGAGGTGCGTGCTTTGCTGAGGGATCGTGACTCTGCTTTTAAGGCAGACGACAAGGCGGCACTAAGAACAGCGAGGGCCAAACTGTCCAGGGCCATCAGAGAGGCAAAGCGCACACCGGTCGGAACATCCACAGCCACTTCAAAAACAGCGGTGACACAGTGTGAATGTGGCAGGGCAGCAAGACCATCACCAACTACAGGACTACACTACTTGCCTGTGACGGTGATGTCTCCCTTCCAGATGCGCTGAACGACTTCTACGCTCAGTTTGAGACATAGAACAGTGTGACAGCAAGGAAGTCCACCCTCCTCTCAACGACCAGGTGTTGTGCTTCACAGCAGCTGATGTGAGGAAAACTGTATGTAGAGTCAACCCTGGAAAAGCTGCTGGACCAGACAACATTCCTGGCTCAGGGAATGTGCGGACCAGCTGACAGATGACCTCCCTGAACTGTGCCATTGTCCCAACGTGTCTCAAGGCAACCACCATCATCCTCGTGCCGAAGAAGTCTCCAGTGTCCTGCCTCAATGACTACCGCCCCGTTGCACTGACTCCAGTCATGATGAAGTGCTTTGAGAGGCTTGTCATGAGGCACATCAAGATCCTATACTGGATCCACTGCAGTTTGCGTACAAAAACAGTCGCCAAACCGGTCGACAGATGACCCCCATATCCACCACCCATCACCTGGCACTCACCTACCTAGAAAATAAAAACACTTATGTTCGAATGCTGTTCATCAACTTCAGCTCAGCATTCAACACTCAAATCATCCCTCAGCACCTGATCGGGAAACTGAATCTACTGGGCCTCAACACCTCTCTCTGCAACTGGATCTTAAACTTTCTGACCGGGAGAACCGGATTGGACGAAACAGCTCCTGCACCACCATGCTGAGCACAGTTCACCTGGCAGAGGATCTTGGTCCCTCAACACCAGCACCATCGCCAAGGCCCAGCAGCGTCTCTACTTCCTACGAAAGCTGAGGAAGGCACATCTCCCACCTCCCATTCTCACCACATCCTACAAGGGTACCATCGAGAGTATTCTGAGCAGCTGCATCACTGCCTGATTCAGGAACTGCACTGCATCGGACCCCAAGTCCCTGCAGCGGGTACTGAAGACAGCAGAGAAGATCATAGGTGTTTCTCTCCCCTCCATCATGGACATTTACACTACACGCTGCATCCGCAAGGCAAGCAGCATTGTGGACAACAACACTCACCCCTCATACACACTCTTAACTCCTGCCTTCTGGAAAAAGGTACCGGAGCATCCGGGCCAACACATTCAGTCTGCGAAACAGTTTCTTTCCTCAGGCCATCAGACTCCTGAACAATCTGACCAAACATGAACATATCTGCTGCTAACATTTTGCACACATCTTTTGTACATCTTTGCACACCTTTTGCACATTTTTCGCACATTATAAATAACTTCTGCAATTACAAACTAAGATTTTAAAATCAGAAACATTTTTCTTGGCACTTGTGGCTTACACCACTAGGATGCCACCTGCACTGTTACCTATCCACTTGATGTTGCTGTTTACAAACTCAAGTGTTTACTTCATACCATTACTTGAATGTTTATAGCACTGTGTATCATCCTGTATTTATTGTGATCCTTGTGTTTGCACACGTGCACTTTATGTTGATTTGTGTAGTAGCTGTAATGTGTAGCACCTTGTTCCTGGGGAATGCTGTCTCGTTCCACACTGTACTTTATTTTGTGGAGAGACAAATAAAATACTTTAATACTTGAATACTTATTTTATCAAAACTGCCTGTTCCTGCAGATTCCTTCTTTACAACATAAGAAAGATCAGACCTTTCTTAACTGAACATGCTACCCAGCTGTTCAAGCCCTCATCCCATCCCGGCTTGATTATTGTAATGCGTTTTTTGCCGGTCTCCCAGGTTCGACAATCAGACCTCTACAACTAATTAAAAACTCAGCAGCTCGAATTGTATTCAACCAGCCCAAGCAAACTCATGTCACTCCACTATTTATTTCTCTCCATTGGCTCCCTGTAGCTGCTTGCATTCAGTTCAAATCACTGACTCTGGCCTACAGGACCATTTCTGGTTTTTCCCTCTCTTACCTTAACTCTATCTTTTCAAAAGGTGATTCCACCTCACCAAGGAGCTCATTCTCACTCTGTGGCATTCACCACTGCAAAATGCTGGAACAATCTTCCTAACTATGTCCATAAGGCAGAGTCACTTGACATTGTAAAGAAGCAACTGAAGACGCATCTTTTTAACAAACACCTGTTGTAAATAAAAAAAAAATGGAGGGTGGGTGCAGCATCATATAACGATCAGGTTTGATAAATATTCAAGTGTAGCTGGTTTTCTTCTACTGACTTGTGATGTTCTCATTTGTAAGTCGCTTTGGATAAAAGCGTCTGCTAAATGACTAAATGAAAATGTAGAACTACTGTGTGAGTCACCACTGAGAGTCATATTCACACTTACCTGTACGGGGCTTGTTTCATCACTCCTGAATCAATCATGCAATCAATCGTGCGCTGAGGATAGCTGGAGGAGCAGGATGGACAACCTTTTAAGGAGTGTGAGTTGCTGTCACAATACTGATACATGTGGAGGCATAAGTGCCACAGGCGTTCGTGTCCAGCTAACTGGACCCCCAGTCCTGACTGGACACTGGAGCTTTCCCTCTCTGATAAACTGGTGTACTTACCAGCGAAGCAACGCAAGATAAGGGCAAGGTGTTGGACCGTTAGAATAGAATAGTTTACCATCAATCATGCAACCAACCTTGCGCTGAGAGTCATTTTCACACTTACCTCTACGGGGCTTGTTTCATGCTGCATAGAGACAATTTATCACTCAAATGGCTTATAAAGTTTAAATTAAGTTTAAAGATCCAGAGGGTCTGCTAGAGGTGGAATATCAGGCTCCATGAGTAAAACTTTGTGATCAAGCACCAAGCCGGGTAAAGACACAGTAATGCCAGCGCTCTTTCATGCTGCCCCTGTTGTGCTGCTGACTGCCACTACTGCCAACATGCCAAGATGAAGGCCACCAAGATCAGACATTGTGTTGTCATCACTGCAAATGTTCAAGCTGTGTGGCAAATACAAAAGGTGTCACCAAAGGATTTTTAATGTGCACAAACCACAGATTCAGAACTGTCTTGAACCCTTGAAGCACTAGGTTCATACTGTCAACTAGATTGGCAAGCTGTGATGCCACATGGACCAGTGGCGAAAGCACTCCGCTCAAACCGCAACAGCCTCAGACTGAACAACAGTGTTTTATGCAGAGTTTGGGAAGAACCAGCACCAGGAATTCCAGTTATACAGATTGTGGTCATGTGTTCTCTGATATATACTACTAAGATCCATGCATGTTGAGTTCTTTGTGCACTGCTGTGATGTCTTCACTGCAAAGAAAGACCCGTCAAGTCCAGCGATTGTGCCGCTCCAGCTGTTGCAATTCGGAGCACCCATTGATGTGCTGGGACCAATTCTCTGTGACTGACTCTGCTAACTGTTTTGTCTAAGTGATGATGGTGTGTGCACCACCAAATTTGATCGCGAACCCGCTGGTGGAGAGGCTAGTGGATGAGTTCTTCTGCCAGTTTGGGGTTGCTCAGGAACTGTACAGCAACCAGGGGTGTAAAATCAAGTCTGAGGTAATAGGATGTGTCTGTCACCACGTGGGGTTGCACAAGACAAGAACATTTGGTGGAATGATTTAACAAAACCCTGGCCATACAACTGAACAGCTTCAGAATGAGTTGGAAAAGGTGACTGCGACGGTGCTCGCATTGCTGCTTTGGCAGTCGGAGCTCAAACACAGGATCATTTCGCTCGGTTCTTCGGTGTCTCAGGCCACAGCCAGTGCCACTTCAGCATCTCAGGCCAAGTCACTGTCACTCCTGCTGTGACTTATCTAATATAATGTTGTGAAGCCTGCTCTGGTTATCTGAGCCCAAGTAGTTTGATGGCAATATGGAAAGAGATGCTTCATTCTTACTTCAATTCTCATTATATTTCAGTCATCATCCCACTGTGATGAATCCTGACGATCATCCTTATGATTAGCCACCTGACTAGCAAGGCATGGGAGTGAGCCATGTCTATCTGGAACACTCAGACTGTCATTTATACTCAACCTTAATCAACACAGTCATAGCCACATTCAACCACTCGGAAAAGGAATCCCCTGTAATCAACAGTTGTAAGAAGGGTTTCAAATGGTGGCTGAGCATTTATTGGAGTTCCAAAGGCTGGCTGCATGCCGGGTTTTTCCACAGGGGATAGAGAATTTGTCTCATCTCTGTTGGATCTTCTACAGTTGGTTCTATTGATGGACCAACACCTTGTCCCATCTTGCGTTGCTTCGCTAGTGTGAACACTAGTTTGTCAGAGAGGGAAAGCTCCAGTGTCCAGTCAGGACTGGGGGTCGAGTTAGCTGGACACGAATGCCTGTGGCACTTACGCCACCACCTGTGTCAGTATTGTGACAGCAACTCATACTCCTTAAAGCGTTGTCCATCCTGCCCCTGCAGCCGTCCTTAGCACACGGTTGATTGCATGATTGATTTGGGGGTGATGGTAACCTCATCGATCAGGCTTTCAGCAAGAATTTGTGGGTGCATTTAGAAGCTTATCCTCACTGAATTTTATTCCTGGGTCCTATTATCTCAGGATCAATAACCCCGAGCTTATTTCCGCTCACCTTCCAAAAAGTGCATGCAATTTTGAGAATTTTTGTTACCGAGGGCGCGTGTAGATTTATCTGAAGTGTTTTGTAAACCTCTTACCAATCAGTGCCACTAAAATTGTGCTATCAAACTTATTGAGGGTTCTAAATTACCTCATTCCTACCCATCCTCTTTGTCAGTTGAAGCCACAAACTATGTACAATTACTTTTAGTCATCTAGCAGATGCTTTTATCCAAAGTACAATTATATCAAAAAGGCACTCAATAAGGGTGTTATATGACTCTAAATCTCCTGCTGCATTCTTCATCCAAAGATGAAGGGTACTTTGAGACCCCTGCTTTAGGATATGTACAAGGTCTATGTTGATGGTTTCCCATATGGGGCAGGAATTGGACCAGAATTTAAGGCTTCTGTTCCTCCATTTTTCTTTCTACTGCTATTTGTGGCAGGAAAGGATCTTGACTGACATCAGTTGGTTGAGCTGTGCCTGTCTGAGTTTTGTTTAGGGTTCTGATACCCTGTTGGCTGTGGTGAGTATCCTGCAACTGGGCAGGGCAGCAACTGATTTGGCCTATCTCTAAGAAAGTAGTAGTCAATGCAGGGTCCCTTGGTAAGTTCTGTCCCTTTTCCAAATAAGGCATTGCTCTCCAGTTTCAGTGATTACCATCTGATTGTACACAGAAACCCATCCTCATGAAATGCTTTAAACAGCTAGTCATGAAACACATAAAATCTGTACTTTTACCCTCAATGGGCAGTTCCAACCTCTTTTTTAATTATGAAAACATGACTGTAGTGGGTTTTATAAGTAATATGAAATAAATTGTTGTGTAATTCAGGAAAACTTTATTTTTCAAGCTACTTCTATCAGTAAGAAGACTACAGAGTCTCCAGGCTACGACCAACTGACTGAGTGACCAACTGAGGCACTGCTCTGTCGACCAGGATGTTAGTCCCTCCACTGGTTGAATGTCATGGCAGCCAAAGCAGTTTCAGTTCTTTCAGCAACAGCCAGTGGTTGTTTTTTTCCATTGTCTCTGGCAAGTCTTTGATTGCTCTCTGTAATCTTACCCCGACCCCAATTTCTGGATGTAGCTTTGAAGTTAATCTAGCTACTTAGCTTCTACAACTTCACTGGGCACCATCCAGCCTTGATCCTCTGCCTTGGCTGCCAGGTTGTAGTATCCCAGCCTTTTGCGTTCCTATAACTCATCAACTGCCTCCTTCTTAGGGACTATCAGTTCTATGTGTATAGCAATGTGCAGTTGGCTTTTGGTTTTGGATGGAGGTTCCCAGAAAGCCACAAGGCTGTTGAAAGTTTGGGTGTTTAGCTACCAAGTGCACATGGTTATGTTAAAATTGGCACCCCATCACTATATAGTACCATCCTGCTAAGGCATCTTGTTAGCATAAGCCATTTTCTCATGTGTAAATTTACCAATCTTTGCAGATGGTTGGCGTGTGACAGTGAGACCTCATAATCTGTTAGATGCATGTCATTTTTTGCTAGGGGTCTGAGAGAAAAAAATTCAATCCTCTACATATCCTTGTATAAGTAGTGCTAGGCACTCCTCACCTGTTTTCATTTTCTTTTGGGTATTTTTATGCATTTATGCATGCGTTCCGGTGTCATTGATGTCACACGTGTTCGATTCTTTATGCATGAGAGTGTCAAGTCTATATAAACTCAGTTTACCTTACCTGCGCCTCCTGGATCCTTTCTGTGCTACTGCGCTTCATTTTTGCCTTTGCGGACACGCCCCTGACATAACGCCGAAACCATAAGGAATCGGATCCAGGAACGAGTCGTGGTAGGTTTTTTTTTCTTCTTCTTTTCCCCTCGCTATCCCTCTAGCGATCGTCGTTCCGGCAGCAGCCGTATTGCTGCTTAATTTCGGTGCTAGCCCCGCCATTTAGCCCTTTTTCTTTTTTTTCCGTTCACTCTCTCTTCCCCGCAAACCCCGTCAGATTCGGATAAACTCTGCGATCGCGTCGAGTCACTCGGTTCCAGGGTTCGGCAAGTTGGTTCCGCAGCATGTTGAGCCGACGCGGGTGGGGGAGCTCGACTGTTTTTTTTCCATTTGTGTTTGTGGCAGGCTTTTAGTGTGTTCGTCATGTCTAAACTGTGGTGGTGGGACGAAACCTAATCGGTGTGTTCTGAGGGGAGTCTTGACTCATGTGTCCACTCTGAGGATGAATTCGATTCCTTTCTTTTGGGGCACGTTTTTCCTCCCCACATCCTCAGTCCCCCGACTTGTGGCCCAATCCTCACTCCAGTTCCCCCAAGCACTCCTCACCTCCTTATTACACCCATTTCTCCTCCGATAAACCTCCCTGTTTATGTTCCGTCTCACCGTATTCCTGCGGCCGACATTTTTCAGTTCCCACCTCGTTCCGTCTTCCCTCACCCAAGCACACCAACTTCACGAGGTGTGCAATTAAGCGCCCTCAACCTCCTCAACCGGTGTCCGGCGCAGGGAGCCCCCTCGGTGGTACCCTCACCCTCTGCTGTCCCGGCGGAGAGAATGGGTTTTGGATGGAGGGAACATTTGGGCGTCAGTGGAAAGTTGGATGTTTGTGTGATGTCTGAGTGTGTTCCTGTGGGTGGTGGTTTCCTGTGTTGTCCTCCCTTAGTGTGTGTGCCTGAGGTCCTTGATGTGTGTGATGTCCTTTTCGTTCTCTGGGCGAGGATACTGGCCGTGTGGTTCTGTGTGCAGGAGGAGCGGCCCGTGGGTCCAGAGGAGCAGCCTGTGGTCCCGAAGGAGCGGCCCGTGGTTCCGGAGGAGCGGCCCGTGGTTCCGGAGGAGCGGTCCGTGGTTTCAGAGGACTCGTGGCTCGGGGTTCCCGAGCAGTTGCCCTCTGCTCCGTGTCAGTAACCCTCTGCTCCGTGTCAGTAACCCTCCGCTCCGTGTCAGTTGCCCTCTGCTCCGTGTCTGTTGTCCCCCGCACCGTGTCAGTTGCCCATTGTAGTCCCTCCAGCGCCAGAGCCCGCCGTAGTCCCTCCAGAGCCAGAGCCCACTGTAGTCCCACTCAAAAAGGGTCCCGCGCCGTCTTCGTCTGCGCTAAAGGTCCCCGCGCCATCTTCGTCCTCTGAATAGGCGTCCGCGCCTTCTTTGCGCCCTGAATAGGCCCCCGCGCCGTCTCCGCGCCCTGAATAGGCCCCCGCACTGTCTCCGCGCCCTGAAAAGTCCCCTGCACCATCTCCGCGCCCTGAAAAGGCCCCCGCGCTGTCTCCGCGCCCTGAAAAGGCTCCCGTGCCCTTAAAAGGGCCAACGCGCCATCTCCGCGCCCTGATTAGGCCCCCGCGGTCATCTGAGCTCCATGGGACCTTCTCCCGCAGGTGAGTGTCGAGTCTATGTAAACTCAGTTCACCTTACCTGCGCCTCCTGAATCCTTTCTGCGCTACTGTGCTTCATTTTTGCCTTTGCAGACACGCCCCTGACACCTTGTAAGTACTGCAGAATTCACAGTAAACTTACTTTTTAACTTCAAACATTTTTATAGACTCCAAAAGACAGCATATAATGTGTCAGTCAAATTCTTCTGCTACATCATAGAGCGGGTTATTTAATTAGTATTCAGTAGGGTCCAGCTTAAGGAATTTCCCCCCCCACACACACAAAATAACATGCAAATGTTTTAATATGCCTTGTGAATATTATTGAAAAGTCCAAAAGTTCAAAAGTACATTTTGTAGCCTGCTACACTTTTTAGTTCTCAATAGGGGTAATTAGGCTTCTACCTCCAAGTTATTTCCATAATTTTTTTGCTGTGCAATTCAATTGTTAGTATATTGTATTACCTTATTTACTGTTGTCTTGTTGTATGACCTGATATATTTGTAATTTTTTTTTATATGATGCACACTGTCATCACTTTTTTGTACTATTAATTTCAGTACTGTCCTGTAAACTTTTCCATGGTAGGACTGATAAATGATTATTTTATCTTATCTAGTCTTTGTTAGAAGCTCGCTCTTCCCCGAGAGATCGGCTACACAGGGAAAATTGCGTACGCCGGTCCGCTAGATGAAACGGGGAAGGAGAGTTCTGGACATAAAAACAAATGGAGACTTATTATTAAAAATGGTGTAGGGACACCAACAGAAAAGGGGGGAACGAAACAAACAAACTAACACCGGGATAATACCGAAACAAAGACGTGCACTGGGATAAAGGTATACGGAAACTAAATAAAAAAGACACCCAGTCACGTGCACAAAATAAACCAATCACACAATGGAGACAATGAGTACATTAATGAGAGACAGGTGTACCAGGCACCTGTGACAATCTTATCTTATCCAATCTTATTTTTTCTTCCAGATAAATACATTCTTCTGTAACTTTAACTTAAGTAGTCCGCAAAAAATGTTCAAATGCATGTTTCATTGATTCTTTGCAACAGTCAGATAAATAGCAAATTCATTCATTAATTCATTATCTCCCGCTTATTCTCTATTAGGGTCGCGGTGGGGTTCCCCATGCCCATCCAGGGGAGAACGTCTCGGGCGCTGGGCAGATAGACCCAGGACAGGCCACCAATCCATCGCTGGGCACACACTCACTCACACACTCACTCACACAGACACACTCTATAGGGGGCAATTTTGAGAATTCAATTGACTTCATCCATTTTTTGGACTGTGGGAGGAAACCGGAGAACCTGGAGGAAACCCACGCAGACACGGGGAGAACATGGAAACTCCACCCAGATTCGATTCGAACCGGGAATCCCTAGCGCTGAGAGGCGACCGTGCTAACCACTAAGCCACCGTGCGGCCCGTGAATAGCAAATTAATTCTATCAAATTACTCTTCCAAAAGTCACATTTTTTCCCTTCCTATTAAACAGTTCTTTAAAATGTTTTAATGATCCTCTATTGATAATCGCATGATTTAATGATCCTCTATTACTGTTAACATACATTTTTTTTCATAAAGTTCTAACTGAAAATGATTTTATTCTCCAAAAATCTGTTAAATTAAAAGTACTAATATTCCTCTAGTTGTGAATGTGATATAGACCATTTGACTGCTTTAGAAAATGGAATGGATAGACAATGGAAAATGTTTTCTCATGCTAGGTGAATAAAAGTTCTAAAATTTCCTCTAGGTATGTCTGTTTCTAAATATGTATTTTTTACATTGTTTCCCCAATTAGCTGTACAGAGGAACTGTAGCTCTCTTGAACACTGATTGGGCTAAACAGCTTGTATATTACGTGATTGTTTTTTTAGTTTAAGCTTTTAATTTTCACAAGTAGATTTTTAAATTAAAATTTTGTACATTGTATTCAACTACATTTACTATACATTTGTATCTATGAACTACTTTTATGATAAAATTTTAGTTTGTATGGCCAAGCTTTGCAGTACAACACAACACATTAATGATTACATTATTGTTTTAAATGATAAAAAAATATATATTAGTAAAAATAAAATGGGAACCCATCACTACAATAAATGTTAAAAGTTTTTGTCTATAATTTAAAAGTTTTAAAGTTTTTAACAAAAAAAAAAATTAATAAATTTGTAAACAAAGGCTGAGGCTCAGTCGTCTCACAATTCCTTCCTTTTTCAAGTGACACTGCTTTTTAAAGACTACTCAGAGCTGGAAGATAAGGAATGTGGGGCTTTATCAGAAACGTCACTGTTTAATTTAACAGGGAGAGGCACTTAGGGCTTGGCACTAACCTTTCGGGTTGGTGATAAATTTGCAAGAAAGTGAAAAAGCTTGAAGCATGAGAACAGATTAGAGTGATACAAATATAGAAGTGACACTGTAGCGGGTATTAGTCAGGTGCATGCCAAGTGGCCAGCACTGATAGGAGTGTATAGTGGAGTCTAGGCTACTTGTATTGATTACAAATACAGAATGGTAAAACAAACATGATTCAGTATTGTTTACTTCTTCTGAACTTTTTTTTCTCTTTTACATTAGTTTTTTTTGTAATTTCCTGTTTTATTTTTTTCTAACTCGGTGCAACAGATTGACTGTGTTCATCTTAAGTATCTTGGCTGCTCTCCATTGTTTGTTTGATGTGGTGTGTAGAATTTATGATCCAAATACACTTTCTGTAATCAGAAGACATGAAGTCTTTTAAGCCTTTGTTGACTCTTTAACCTCTGCCTACATTTGAATCATTTAAACAGCTGCTTGCTTGCTTGTTATTCACTGATTACATTTTTTATTGTATTGTTCTGTTTGGTTAGCACGTTCGCCTCTCAGTGCTAGGGATTCCCGGTTTGAATCCCCACCTGGGTGGAGTTTCCATGTTCTCCCCGTGGCCGCATGGATTTCCTCTGGGTTCTCCGGTTTCCTCCCACAGTCCAAAAACATGGATCAAGTAAATTGAGTTCTCCAAATTGCCCTATATAGTGTGTGTATGTGTGCGTGTCTGAGTGAGTGTGTGCCCAGCGATAGATTGGCGCCCAGTCCTGGGTGTATCTGCCCAGCGCCTGAAACGTTCTGGATGGGCATGGTGAACCTAATATAGGTAAAAGCGGAAGATAATGGATAGATGGATGTTATGTTTGTCATTAATGGTGCACTTGCCACATATTTTAACAAGTTCTTTGTACTTTGAATGTGATATAAACGGATGCCTGTTTACTTGCCATTTTACAATGGAACGGTCAACTGGTTGGTAAGTAGGGATGTCTGTGGAAATAGAAGATTGTGATGAAAAGACATTGTATTCTGTGTTTCTAGTTACTTATTATAGAGGCAGAAGCCATTATAACAGACAGGCAGACAGGCTAACAAATTATTCTTTGTTAACAAGTATCATGACTCATACTTGCAGTTTCAATACTTTCATAGGGGGCCATAAGTTGTATACTGTTTTTAAAATTAATAAATAATTTGCTGTATACTAAAGAGTTTTTGAAATGAAAGATGACTATAATACTATAGCAAAGTTTAATTTGATCATGAAACTGAGGCTCACCAGAATTCAGTCAATTAATAATGTGTCTGTGCAGGGAGGTCTCAGTCTTAACTGCAGCAAGAGAGCTGGAGATGCACTGTAAATGTGTTATTTTTTATTTTGTTTTGAACTAAACAAAATCGTGATTTGGTCTGGCAACTCCTGTATGTAGTCCTCGTTGTTTCCAGGCATGCTATAGCCTGACCTTTATGTCATGCAACCAAAAGCTATTCAGCACAAAATAATAAAGGTGAGTTCAAACTAAGGAGCTAAACAGCCTTAGCTGACAACAAGGTGAAATAGGTGGCTACAGCATAAACTAGAGACAGTAGTGTAAATAAGCAAAAATAATTAAATCAACACAAAATGGAAAGAGGAATATAGTAGGTCTAGAAGTTGGGTGGTTAGAGACAGGCAGAAAATGAGCAGGGAAATTTATTAAGCAAGTAAACCAGAGCTACAGAGACATGCATTTAGAGTTGAGTTTAGTGGAATCCTGACTGCGTGTAAGAGTATGGTGACCTTTAAATCTTAATCAGTTACACCAATTTGTTTAAGAGAGTGCTAAAATTCCAGCAACATATTGTGTATAGGCTGAATTAAAGCATTGTTTTTAGTATTAGACATTACCCAATTACCTCAATCTCATCATGATGCACTATTGTATATATGGTATGTCAAATATTTAGTATCTGCAGGTTCTTTGATTTTGTCATTTGGATACCAAGCTATGCTTCAAAGCAACTTTTCAATTCTTAGTCTGCTGAACCTGTCTGCAACCTGTTTTTCAGCTGTTTTTCTTAGACAAGTGGAACATTGGGTGGCCTTACAAGGTCATGTTCCTCAAACAAGCAATTATAAGTATAAATGCCTTTGACGCACATGTATCAATCACATTCATTAAGCCAATGGGCATCACAAGATACTTGTAATGTCCTGGGGGTGTTGCTTTCTTCCATTTATCCCCCTGTCGGATGCTAATAAGACTATAGGTAACACTGGCCTGCTGCACCCATTTCAAAACCCATTGACATGATCAGAAAGTTAACGGTAGTTAACTTTCCGATCACGTCTCCCCTTGTCCACGTGGGTTTCCTCTGGGTTCTCCGGTTTCCTCCCACAGTCCAAAAACATGGATCAAGTCAATTGAGTTCTTTAGATTGCCCCATATAGAGTGTGTTTGTGTGCATGTCTGTGTGTGTGAGTGTGTGCCCTGTCCTGGGTGTATTTGCCCAGCGCCCGAAACGTTCTCCCCTGGATGGGCATGGGGAAATCCCCCTCCCCCCCCCCTGCAACCCTAATATAGGATAAAGCGGAAGATAATGAATGAATGAATGAATGAATGAATGGATCTAATACAATAGTAGGTAGTAGAGAAAGAGACAGAAAATAATAGATAGGCAGATTCCCGATTCGAATCCCCATCTGGGTGGAGTTTCCATGTTCTCCCCGTGTGCACGTGCGTTTCCTCCGGGTTCTCCGGTTTCCTCCCACAGTCCAAAAACATGGATGAAGTCTATTGAGTTCTCCAAATTGCCCCATATAGAGTGTGTATGTGTAAGTGAGTGTGTGCCCAGTGATAGATTGGCGCCCTGTCCTGGGTGTATCTGCCCAGTGCCCGAAACATTCTGCCCTGGATATGCAAGGGAAACCCCCCCGCGACCCTAATATAGGATAAAGCGGAAGATAATAGATGGATGGATAAATTATTTTATATTAGATAGGACACACACACACACACACACACACAAACACACACATATATATATATATATATATATATATATATATATATATATATATATATATATATATATATATATATATATAGTAAAGCCAAGCATGAAAGACAACAAAATGCAAAAAGCACTTCTAGAATAGCAGTTTTACACATGCACACACATGCTCCAGAGAAGCATCTTGCACCTCTTTTTTCACTTTCAAACATGTAACATGCCAAACGACGTAGTAAATGCTTGTGACGTGAGCTAGAAGGGTAAAAGAGAAGAAAGTGTCACCCCAGAGAAGAAATCTCTAACATACACAAAACTTGAAACTGTTCACATTTTAAACATAGTTACTGCTGCGTGGCATAATGAAGGTGTGACAAGGTTTTGCTGCTAGGCATGGCTTTAAATAAGCATGCTGCCAGCTGCACCTCTAAAGTTCTGTTTGGTGTGACATGTCTTGGAAGTCATAGCTTTCCATCACATCTTAGTTTTAAGCTCCTATGCATTTAACCTGAATATTAATTGGACTGGCGGTCCTGCAGGACGCCCCCTTAATGGACTCACTTATAGTTTTCTAGTTTTTAGTTTTTACATTTGTTAAATGTCTCTACATGGCTGTCCTACATTGTTGTTGCTGCCTGGCCGCTCAAGGAGGACTAGTCCCCCACTGAGTCTTGGTCCTCCCAAGGTTTCTTCCTTGAATAACAACATAAAAGGGAGTTTTTTCTTGCCACTGTCGCTTCGGCTTGCTCTTTGGGGGTTTAAAGGCTTTTCATTCTGTAAAGCTGCTTTGTGACAATGTACTGTTGTAAAAAGCGCTATATAAATAAATAACTTGAACTTGAACTTGAACTTCAACGCAGACCCTCTTATCAAAAATCAGTGTCTGACCTAACAAATGCTTTTCTAAAATAATGGCAAATATCACATTGAACACATTCCAAGTTCTTGTAGAAAGCCTTCCGAAAGCAGTAACTGTGCAATTCAATAGCTTGAAGGAGGAGTGACCAATCTATGATGTCAAATAAAATCATATGTAGGTGTAATGTGTAGGTGTTCTGATACTACAATACTTTACAACTGTATGAAAGTGGGGCAGTGTATGTTAAACGATGCACAAGATGATGTTAAATGAGGGTATGCTGGACCTAATTACACAAGACAAAAAATGTGCTTATCCATCTGGCCCTGACACTGCTTTATCAACCATGCCAAAATGCTGAGAGGAGCCCTTATCCTCTGTAGTCACACAAAATGAGCACTGGCTAAGCTGACAATACCACAAGCTGACAATACTGAGGGGCAACTGAACATCACATGGAAACCAGGAAAACAAATAGTTATCACAAAGGGACCAATATTTAAGTTTAGATGCATCCACATCTACTTTCCAGGATAATGTATGCAATGCAACTAAACATTTGTTTTGCTATCACTTTGTAATTCAGAATTATACTTTATTTGCCAAGTATGCTCACACATACAGGAAATATTTCCTTGGTTCTGAAAGCTCACATTGCATATAATGACAAACATTACAGATAAACTCATCTTTTTACACACGCACACACACACACACACACACACACACACATCCTACATTATCTGTTTAAATGGTAACAACATATTTTACATATACATATAAACATTACATACATACATATAAACATTACATTACATTACATCTATCCATTCATTATCTTCCGCTTGTCCAGGGTTCGGGTCGCGGGGGCAGCAACCGAAGTAGGGAGACCCAGACCTCCCTCGCCCCAGCCACCTCCACCAGCTCGACTGGGGGAACCCCAAGGCGTTCCCAGACCAGCTGAGAGATATAATCCCTCCAGCGTGTCCTGGGTCTTCCCCGGGGTCTCCTTTCAGCTTGAGTTGCCTGGAACACCTTCCTAGGAAGGCGCCCAGGAGGCATCCTTACCAGATGCCCGAACCACCTCAACTGGTTCCTTTTGATGCGGAGGAGTAGCGGCTTCACTCCGAGTCTCTCCCGGATGACCGAGCTTCTCACAATATCTCTAAGGGAGAGCCCAGCCACCCTGCGGAGAAAACCCATTTTGGCCGCTTGTATTCGCGATCTTGCTCTTTCGGTCATTACCCAAAGCTCATGACCATAGGTGAGGGTCGGAACTTAGATTAACTGGTAAATCTAGAGCCTTGCCTTGTGGCTCAGCTCCTTCTTTACCACAACAGACCAGTATAGGGGCCGCATCACTGCTGACCCAGCGCTGGTCCGTCTGTCAATCTCACGCTCCATCTTACCATCACTCGTGAACAAGACCCCGAGATACTTAAACTCCTCCACTTGAGGCAAGATCTGATCCCTGACCCAGAGAGGACTCTCTACCCTTTTCCGACTGAAAACCATGGCCTCAGATTTGGAGGTGCTGATTTTCATTCCGACCGCTTTACACTCGGCTGCAAGCCGATCAAGTATGAGCTGAAGTTCGCAGCCTGATAATGCTAAAAGGACCATATCATCTGCAAACAGCAGTGACGTGATCCTCAGATCACCAAACCGGACACCTTCCATCCCCTGGTGGCACCTAGAAATTCTGTCAATATAAATTATGAACAGAACCGGTGACAAAGGACAGCCCTGACGGAGTCCAACCCTCACTGGAAACAAGTCCGACTTACTGCCGGCCATGCGAAACAAGCTCCTGCTTAGCAAATACAGGGACTGAATGGCCCGTAGTAGTACCCCATACTCACGAAGCACCTCCCACAAAATACCCCGAAGGACACAGTCGAAAGCCTTCTCCAGACCTACAAAGCATATGTAGACTGGTTGGGTAAACTCCCATGAACCCTCGAGAATCCTGGAGAGAGTGAAGAGCTGGTCCAGTGTTCCACGACCAGGATGAAAACCACACTGTTCCTCCTGGATCCGAGGTTCGACTATCAGTTACATTACATTACATATAAATGTGTAAATTGTAAATTGTTGGTTAATATCTAAACTGATGGCTCATAGCATTTTGCACAAAACCCTGTCATGTTCCTTTGGCTTTGAAGGATGAATAATGTAAAAGAAAACTTGACTGACTGTGGTGTAATTTTCATCTTTCAGTTAATAACCTTCTATATTTGATCAATTCATAGTTTTGAAGAGTAAACATTGTTGCTTTAAATATGGTTAAATAAGTTTCATACTGTATTTATAAAACAGAAATTGGAATATTTACCAGTATATGCTTTGAAATGCATTGCAGTAAAGCTTTACTGTAACCACTTTTTCTCTTTTGTGGGAAACATTTACCATTTCATATCATCATACCATGATACCATCATTTAGTAATTAACAGGAAAACGAGAGAGAAATGGGAAAGGCAATTACCTTGCTGAGATAGCTAAAGGCCTGTGTGCTAAATTGTGTGCCCATGACATGATAATGTTTACGGTAAATATTAAAGTCTAAGCCAGAAAGAGCCTGGTGTGAGAATAAGAGGCTAAAAAGTCATCAATCTGAGAGGGAAAATAATTTATTAGGATCTGAGATGCTCCAATTATGTGGAAAGGACAAAAAATGAAATAAATAAATATATAAATAAATAAATGAACTCTCCAGGAATGCATACATGATTACAATCTTGATTAAATCCCCTTGGATCTAATGAGTTGATTTTCTGCTGTTAATATTGCATTTGCTGATGATGGATTCGTTAAGATAATGGAACGACGCTAAAATATAAATGACTCCCTGTCAAGGAGCAGATTTTTGTCACTTTTCATCTGACACCTTGGCCACGGGGATTTGCTTAGTCCTATCTGAGCTTAGATTGACCAGCTCTGGAATACTGATTGCATTGCTTTATTGTAGCCTCTGTTATAAACACTAAATATCAATTTAAATGATAAAGCTGCAGAGATTGTTTAATTTGTGCATAATTACAGTTGTCATAGGGTTTCAGTTTTAAAATACAATCTTAAATGATGCAGGACTATTTAATGCCACAAAATAATTTTTTAACACTTTTACGTTAATATATATTTTTTGATCACATCATTGATTTCATTGACTAAA
>JAFMOD010000962.1:975819-1020600 GCA_019802435.1 Corydoras maculifer
GCCCAGCGCCCGAGACGTTCTCCCCTGGATGGGCATGGGGAAACCCACCGCGACCCTAATAGAGGATAAGCGGGAGATAATGAATGAATGACAATACAAACATGTTGACAATAAGAAGAGATCAAATTTGGTCAATGGATTCCACATGACCAATGACCAGAATAGGAGGAAAAAAAACAAAATAAACAAGACCACATAGTAAGGTATCAAAAAATGTAAAGCTCATTTTCTATTAAATTGCTTTTCTAAAAAAAAAGTGCTAAAGTTTAACTCAGTACTCATAGGGACAGGTTGCCATTCTATTGCAGGACACAAACATAACCACAGTTACACATTTACACCTAGGATCTTAAATTCACCTACAAGCATGTTATATGATAGAACCTGGAAAAAAAAGCTTATTTGGAAATTATGCTGATTCCCCAGAAACTAGCTTGTCTTGTCCCACAAATTTCCCTTACAAATTTAACGGTCAGGCTTAAGTTTAATTTACTGTTTGTTTGATTTGTTTATTTTTTACTAAGATTTTTTTCAAAGTGTGTGCTTTTTCTTTGATCAACTTAAACTCTATTGTAGCCCATTTTCACGCTTGGCCTTGATCTCTGACCTGCTCTGCTCCTTTACTTTTTTCTGAAATAACCAATGGAAAGTGTATCATCGGCCTTACTTTCTGCCCTTTATTTTGTGTGTCAGGTTTTTGTTCTATAACATGGTTTTGCTCAAATGATTTTAATCAATCAAGGATAAGGCAGAAAGGAGGCTTTGTCATGGTTATGCTGGGGGTCATGTGATGCTTGTTTTGCGAACTGACAGCACCTCAAAAGCACAGGAAGGAATATTTTTTTTCTAAAGAGGTGCTGGTGGTTTCCATGGTAGTGGAACTTTTTGCACACTACTTGTAATTCTTTGCTCCCATGTGAGTGCACAATTTCAAAGGGGTGGACAACAAAAATTAGAGCATGAGGGCAGCATGGGGTGCAGAGGTATCTGCCCTCGGCTCAGGCCCATCCCCTCGAGCAAACAACAGAACATTGCACCCAGAAATCATATGAAAATAGGAGGCTTATACTCCTGTGTCAACTTTTCATAATAGGTACATGCTTCATATTTGCTATTGTAATGAAGCAAGGAAAATATCAGAAGACATGAATAACATGAATTACAGAGGCAAGACCATTGTTTATAACTCCCCAACCCACCTCTGTTTGACCATTTCAACATTATGTTACAACATTTAAAAATATATATCTCAAAATGAAAGCTATGAAATACCTATAGAAGAGCAATAATAGAAGACATAACACATTAAACAGTGTAAACTTCTTCTGGTTGTAATTTTATTTGATCAGGTTAGGATGTTGTCAGATATTCAAAGCAAATATTTTATAAGGCATATGCCATATTCTTGTAAAATTTCAAGCTTATTTAAAGCAAACATTCACCAATTGTCACTCTCTTTAACCACACCTCAAAGCATTTTTGCATTTGTGTATTCTTCTGTTTTGGGAAAGGCTTAATAAGGTCATAGCTTTTTGCATGTCATAACTCAGTTAAGCAATTTGCAGTAATTTCTATAGCATCAGCACCACCCAAAGTACATGGTTACTGCCAACATTCAACATTCCTCACCATGGAAATGCGAGCATTATATTTTTAGTTATGGTAAAACCTGATCTGTTTGCTTTTCTTTTTTTCCCTTAAGCGTGTGTGCCACACCTCCTTTTTTTTATTACTTTATTAGGACCAGCTCCTCAAACCATAAGCTATTTCTGGCAGAAAACATTTTTAATTTTTAATGTAATATTTTCATGTTGTTTTTATTCTGTTGGCAATTACTGACAAACTGGTTTGTATTTATGGACGTTAAGTGAGTCCTGGGATATCTTTTTTGACGATATTTAACAATGCAAAGCATGTCCTGTTTCCTGATGAATATATTAAAATTATTACAGTGCAAACAGACTTTGTAATTACTGACCTGCTTGCCATTGTACTTGCTCTCTCTCTCTCTCTCTCTCTCTCTCTCTCTCTCTCTCGCTCTCTCTCGCTCCTTTATCCTATTCTCTACTTTTTCATTCTTGTTTATTATTCTACATCACTAGTGTACTCTACAGTTAGAGCAATGTCATTCTACACAAATACTTTTTTAAAGATTCAAGTCCCACTCCTGATGCTGTGTAGTAATACGCTTTCACAACATGTTTAGTAGGCGAGAAAACACTTTTACTAATAAAAATATTACAAGCTATTGATTACATCAGTATAAAGGCAATTGTATATTGAACTGCTATGAAATTTCTAAGCACAATCAGTTGAAAATACAAGAATATTAATTATTCTAAAGCTAAAAGAAACTTGATTTGTTGGTGTATCTGCAATGTAGTTAAAACAATTCTAAGAATGTGAAATACCACACAATCTTGTGATTGGAAACTTGGCAAAAGCTTCATCCAGTGTTCATAAATCTCAGATATGCACTTCATTACCCTCCAATTATGTGTGTTCTAAGTTTTGTAAGTTATGAGAAAAAGTACTCTTCTTACACTCACACATTCTTCTCTATTTTTGATAGGCCTTTGTTTGTCAACTTTACTGCCACCCAAGCAGGTTTCTCCAGTTAGGGTAGAGAACATAACATTTTTGACTGTTTTTCTCCATATACTGCGCTATAAACCAAATTCTATATTTTAACTTTTTTCCTGATTCTGTTGCTTATACTGTGTGTTGCAAATGCACAAATCAGTTGTTTATTTTGCCTGGGAAAAATTACACTTGATTTTCTACTAGACCTCAGGAGCATCAATTTAAAAAGGGGACATTGAAATATCTCACAAAAAAACAATTAAAAGAAAATGGAAGATGGCCCCATGGGATAAAAATAGTAAATTAGCAACAAGCATGCCAGAATGCATGCCTCCCTGCCACCTGACAAAACTTACTGAACCTGTATTGTTATGTATGATCAGATCTGCCAATTCCTTCTCTAAGCTCCTTGTCACATTTTGACTTAATGAAGTGCAACTTGGAAGGGAATTGGGTTCATCATGCTAGTTGCACGGTGCTCCCTTGTTGTAGCAAACAGGAGTAGCGTGGGACCAAAGAGCTACTGCGCGAGTCGTTATCATTCCGGTCAGTCTGTTTAACACAAAATTAAACAAAGAACTAATTAGTGCCTTATGAATTAATAACTACACTGTTGCTGAGTAGAAGCTAGGTTGCTGAGGGGAGATATAAAATAAGTAGGAAGACTAGGATCGAATTATTATTACTCTGAATGCCACTTGTGCTGTAAAGGTTAGAAAACTTTGTGAACTGTCAGAGTCACTCAAGTGTGTGTTCTTTATGATGGAAAATGTTTGTGTGTGTGTGTGTGCATGCATGTGTGTTTGTGTGCTTGTGTGTGTGTGTGTGTGTGTGTGTGTGTAAATCAAATATAAAAGCATAAAAGTATATCTAATACAAAAACACAACTGTGTGTATGTGTGTGTGTGTGCATGTTTTAGCAAGATAGAAAATGATGAATTTTATTTAGTTTATTTACGAAAAAAATTATAATAATAATTTTATATATATATATATATATATATATATATATATATATATATATATATATATATTAGTAAATAAACTAAAAAAATAATTTCATATACATACATTTTGTACAAGAGCTACAGTACATTTAAGTACACACATAATGAAAAAAATATACTGAAGTGAAAAAGATATCAGTTGGGTTTTTTCCATAAGATTTAGGTTAATTAATAACTTAATATCTATCAGAGTAATGTTAGGTAAACAGGTAAACACTGGAGTTACCAAGAGATGTAAGCAGTTTATTGTAGATAACCATATATTTCACATATAATAGCATACATCAATATTGTTTGGATGTTAAGGTTTCAGATGTTTGACTACATGCTTTAGAATAACTGTCTCATTTTAGTTTACTATGCAGGACAATTTTCTCAATAGGTTCAGCTAAAGAAGTAGATTATCACAAGAAAAACTTTTAAAAAACTGACACAGTTTTTTACACTTTTTATACTGTCACTGTGTACTGCATCATGTGCTTTGTGCTCTTGTCTTTGTCATTGTATGATATAAATGTTATTTGGTACCCATAAAATAACTGTCATTGCCTAAGAGATTTCCTTTGTGACATTGTTTTCTTTATAATTAACTACTTTAAAACATGAACATTAAGTAAATGCTCAGTCCATTTCTTTTTGTAAATTGTTACATTAATCTTAATGTGTGTTTATCCTTTACAACATTATTTTACCAAAAAAAAAAAAACAATGACAAATGTGGGGATGAGGTACATTAGGTACAGACACCAATTTGTAAGTGTGTCTGTCTTATATGTTATATGTTATATATACCTGATCACTTACATACAGCATACATCTACAAAGTGTTCCAAGCCTTGTTTTTTTTATTTGTTTTTTTTTCATAAGAAATGAAGAAAAAAATTAACAAATTTGTATAAAATACTGTGGCCTTTTATTGGGTAGTTCTTCTGGGCACAACGACCCCAGAACAGCACACTTCCTACATTTTCCCCTTTTTTACAGTTGTTGTCACACACAGATGAACCATTATTTTGCTTTATCCCCTCGCGTGATCTACCAAATGTTTTAAAAATGCTTGTTCATCAGTCCATTATACCTTCTCCTTGTCATCAGTAGTCTATTTGGCTATCAGTAGTCTATTTATTTTGCATTCTCAGCAGTGACTTTATTACTGCTACTTAACTTGTTTTGTCTGAAATCGAAATGGAAACTTTTTTATTTGTACCTATAAGAAGTTGTGCTTGAAGATGTTGTGCTGTAAGCCATCGATTATGTAAAGTGTTTATTCAAAAACTTCAGATTTTGTTGTGGTCTTTGATCTGCCAGACCTCTTCCTGTCAGAGTATACTTTAGTTTCAAAGTGGCTCGTTACTAGAGAAAACTAAACTCAGTGACAGTTTGGTTTTCTTTGTGATCTGTCTGAATAGCAGACATGCCCTTTAAGGTTTCAAGTTCTCTGCCTGTTTTCTTATTAATTGCCTTTTATAATAGCAATGAGCTATGTTCTGCCCAAATCATGCAAGGGGTTGTTGTAATAAAGAATTCTTTAACACTCCTTTAATAAAAACTGGGTTAACTACTGACTTGTGGTGTTCTTATTTGTAAGTTGCTTTGGACAAAATCAAGTTCAAGTAATTTATTTATATAGCGCTATTTACAACAGCTATTTACACAACCCCTAAAGAGCAAGTCAACGCAACAGTGGCAAGAAAAAAACTCCCTGTTATGTTGTTATTTTAAGGAAGAAACTTGGACCAAGACTCAAGGACCCATCCTCTGTGAGTGTAGAACTGCCATATACATATTGTGTGGAGATCGGTTAATTTTATTTAACAAATGGAAAAACTCTAACAACTGGAAAACTAAATGTAAGTCAATAAGGGGGTCCTGCGGGACCGCCAGTCCAATTAATATCTAGGTTCCATCCAGTAATTGTCATAGCCGCAGTGCTTCAGCAGAGCCATGGATGAAGATCTGCCTACACCTCCTGGAAACTGGCCACACCGCAAAAGAAACAGACAAGAAAAGCAGTTAGAGCTAATAATAAAGCACAGCATTTAAGTAAAAGTAATTGATTGACACAGTGCAGCATGTGACTCCAGCATCACTGACTAGAGCAGCATGACTAAAAGAGGCAGATACAGCAGACTATACATAGTTGAGAGGGCTCCCTGGAACAGCATCAGTTCAGCGCCACACCCCCCATTAATGATGAGGTGGGTGAAGAGGTGAAACGCCAGCACACACTGATCCCAGATTACCAATTCAACACAGTCAAGCCTGAGATCTACATCTTTATCTACAGGTAATTAATTTAATGCAAGAATAAATAAATGTGTGTTTAACCTACTTTTAAAGATTAATAATGATTCAGAATCACATACAGTAACTGGGTGGCTATTCCAAAGTTGATGAGCCTCGTAGGAGAACACTCTTCCACCAGCAGTAATTTTATTTATTCTAGGAGCTAAAAGTAAACCAGCACATTCTGAGCTCTGAGCTCACTTACTTATACAATTGAATCAGCTCTCTCATATACTGAGCCTGATTATGTAGAATTTTATATGTTATCAATAAAATTTTGTACTCAATATGAAACTTAACTGGAAGCCAGTGCAAGTTTGATAACACAGGACTGATATGAACTTTCTGGTTTTAGTTAAAACTCTAGCTGGAGCATTTTGCAAAAGTTGTAATTTATGTAATGATTTATTACAACATCCTGAATTACAGAAGTGAATTTCTGCATCTTGGAGGGAGAGGATATTTCTTAGCTTCGTGTCAAGAATTCCGCTCATCAACCCTCTTCAGGTTTCCGGATTTCGGCACGGGCCAAATCGCCTGATTATTAGTTGTAGGTGCACTTGCTTCCTCCTCCCACACTTCCTCCTATTTAGCTGGCAGGGATTCGCACTTCCGTGTGAAGGATCATTGTTACAGTCATTAGGCTAAACTCTGGGGCTTGCCCCACTATCTGTTCTCTCTCTCCGCATCAGGTACTCAGAGGAACGCACATGCTCTTATCTGAGGAGACGCCAGGCGCCTCCCACGTCGACTGACCTATTTCCCACACGGCTCAAATGCTGACCCAGTTCCCACACTAGTGCACGTGACTGTGACGTCAGACGAACCTGGTAGTCCAAACAGGGTCTTGAGGATCTTTCTCGTGGCCATAACTGAGAGGTTTATATGGAGCCAGGAGGGAGGAACCCAGTAGTCACCCGTCGATGTTTGATCTCTCCTCCTTGCAGAGGGAGCTGGGAGAGACCTCCAACGTGCTGCGTGCCCTTCTCCAGTGTCAGGCGGACTTCGACCGCGGCTTGGAGAGCCTCCGCACCACGGTTGCACAGCTTCCCCATCACCCAGCCACACTGCGTCGATACCGCTGTCGGAGCCAGAGCGGTTTTGCAGAGACCCGAACTTTTGTCCAAACTTTCTGATGCAGTGCTCTTTGTTTCTCCGCAGTCGTTCGACCGCAAGTGACCAGGATAAGATCGCCTTTGTTATTTCACCACTCACGAGCTCACCGTGCTTTTGGGCTATGGCGATCTGGGAGGCACAAGGCCCAGAGGTGCAATCCTTCCCCACCTTCCTGGAAGCATTCAAAGCCATGTTTAGCCATCCAGTGGAAGGAAGACCCTGTGGAGAGAAGCTGATCTGGCTAGGTATGCTTTGACGTTCCGCAGGTTGGCCGCAAGAAGTGGGAGGAACGAGCCTGCTCTCATTGCCTATTATTGAGAGGGTCTACGGGAGGAGGTGCAGTGAGAACTCACCGGACGAGACTTTGGGGGCCACCCTGGATGAGCTCATTCGCTTCTCGATCTTTATGGATCACCTCTTCCCACCTCACACACCTACCTCTCCTTGACCGAGCTGGTTCTGGTGCCTTCTCATCTCTATCTATCCCGGAGCCGGATGTCGAACCCATGCAGGTGAACACCGCGCGCATCTCCCGGCGAGAGAGACAACAATGCACCCGGCTTGGTCTGGGTCTGTACTGCGGCAGCGAGGCGCACTCCCTCTCCGAATGCCCCGTGTGTCCGTCGAACCAGGAGTCCTGGGTTCCCTCTGGTCGGTGCGCTGTGCTTCCTCCGGCCTCCATACGGTGAGATCATCGGCCAAAACACCGCAGTTCAAGATCCAAGTAAAGATGTCCTTTCTAGGCCGTACCATCATGGTTCCTGCTATGCTCGACTCTGGGATTTTATTGATGCCGGTTTCTCCTATAAGGCTCCCAGGAGCGTTTGTGTGGTGGACGGCAACCCCTCGCTTAGGGCGAGAGCACCCACCGTACCATACCCATACACATGTTCTCTAGTGCATGCCATGCTGAACACCCAGCCTTCTACGTAACCTTTTCTCACTTCTTCCCTGTCATCCTAGGTTTGCCTTGACTGTGACGGCATGATCCACGTATCTCCTAGTCAGATTCCCAGATACTGGTATGGACTCCCCACTGCTTCCAGGTCTGTTTGGTTCTTCGTTCACGGCCACAGCTCGTTGTGTCTAGCCTGTCCTCCGCAACTGGGCTCCCCCCTCAGGTACCAGACGCTTACACGGATTTTAGCGAGATCTTCAGCAAACGTCGGGCCGATTCCCTTCCACCGTACCGCCCTTATGACTGTGCCATCGGTCTCTCAACTGCGCCCATCTGTATCCCCTATTAGTCAGTGAATCGGAGGCTATGCAAGCGTACATTGCTGAGGTGTTAAAATATAATTCATTCATTCACTCTTCGAAATCCCCTGTGGCCTCAGGCTTCTTTTTCGTTCCCAACGCAGGAGGGGAGCGCCACCCCTATAACCTCTTCCGCATCTGTAAGGGCGATGAGTGGAAGACCGCGTTTATTACCACCTCCCACCACTATGAATACCTGGTTATGCCGTTCAGGCTTACCAACGCCCCTGCGGTCTTCCAAGCATTCATCAACGGCGTGCTGTGCGAGTTCTTGGGCAATGGGATTATCGTTTATTTGGACGATATCCTTATTTTTTTCTCAAGACATGGAGAGTCACGTCCAGCAACTCTGTTGGGTTCTCTCCCACCTGCTGCGACATGGTCTTTTCCTCAAGGAGGGGAAATGTATTTTCCATGTTTCGTCCATTTCCTTTCTCGGGTTCATCCTCCCCAAAGAGGGAATCAAGATGGATCCCAGCAAGGTTCAGGCCGTCCTCGAGCGGCTCACGCCCCACTCGGTGAAGGAGTTGCAGGAATCTCTATCGGTGGTATATATCCAGGATCCCTCAACTCTCTTTTTAAAAGGGGCTCCCAAAGCACTTCAGTGGACCCTGGCTGCAGAAAATTCATTTCGGGCCTTCAAACAGCGCCTAACGTTGGATCCGGTGCTCGCCCATCAAACCAAGTTAAACAGTTTATAGTGGAGGTGGACACCTTCAGTAGTGGAGTAGGAGCTGTGCTCTTTCAAAAGGAAATTACGGGATAGATTGTGAGCTCCTCGCTATCAAATTAGCTTTAGAAGAGTGGGTCCAGGTTCCCAATCCTCATCCTCACTGGATTGTGGTCGTCATTTTTTAATTACTTCAACCTACAGATCACGTTTCATCTGGGGCGTGAGAACATACGCGCAGACTCACTCTCACGCATTGGTGGTCTTATGACATTGACCCTGACCAGGGCAGGCCCATTCTCCAGGCACACCACTTCATTCAGTGGGAGGTAGAACAGCGTATTCGCAGAGTGGTTCCCAAAGCCAACGTTCCTCCTGGAGGTCCACCAGATGCACTTTATGTTCCCTCAAATTTTAGTGATCAAGTGATCGCATGGGCGCACATCACCCCTAGCTCAGGTCATCCAGGCGTAGCCCACACAATTCAACTGATCGAACGGAGGTACTGGTGGGAGACAATGCGTACGGACGTACAACGGTTTGTAAGCTCCTGCTCCTTGTATGCTGCATGTAAGGTGCCTAACACCCCTTCCTGCAGGCAAACTGGTCCCACTCCCTGTGCCCGAGTGTCCCTGATCCCACATTTCCATCGACTTTGTCACGGGACTGTTATAGTCCATCGACCAGAGCGTGGTGGATTCACTACTCGGAACGAACCAGTCTGTAGGCAGAGGTAGAAACGTCAACAACATTTTATTGCCACACACACAGAGGGGTAAACAGAACGTGGTTAAGACGAGACGCTGACGGGTAACACAGGGGAAGTGAGATGATCGCGTGACATTGCGGCGTACATCGGTGCCTGACGTCAGCAGCGGCGTGTCCCAATGCGTAGTACTAAACTGGGAGGAAGGTGGCTTGAATCAGGTGGTGAGCTGCACACACAAAACACAAACAGGACAAGTACTGGGGCAAACACAACACTAGAGGTAACCAAAGCATGAGTGTGACGAAGATCGAGAGACGTGAGCAAGAGAAGACGAGGCGTAGCACAGGCATGAGCACAAGACCAACTGGCAAAGAGAGACAGGAACTAGCAGCTTATATTGACCCAGTGATTAGGACCCAGGTGTATAGAATTACAGGGCGTGGATACCAGACACACCCACACCACGTGACGACACCTAACAGGGACTGCCTCCATCGAATGGCTACTCTGTGATCTGCACCATTCTTGTTTGGTTCACGCGTACCATTCGGTTCCTCCCCCTAACCGGAATGCCCACGGCGTTTCAGACAGCGGAGCTGCTGTTCTAACGCATCTTTATCACATTTGGCATACCAGAGAATATAGTATCCGATCGGGGGTTACAGTTCATCTCGGCCGTCTGGCGAGCATTTATGGAGAAACTCAGTTAGCCTTATGTCAGGGTTTCACCCCAAGCCCAACGGGGCTTGTGAAGGCACACAGCAGGAGCTAAGCAAATTCCTCCGCATCTACACTCACTGGAATCCTGTGGATTGGCTAATCAACCCTCTTCAGGTTTCCCGTGTTCATCACGGGATTATTAGTTGCAGGTGCACTCGCTTCCTCCTCTCACACTTTTTCCTATTTAGCTTGCGGGGATTCGCACTTCTGTGCCAAGGATCGTTGTTGCTACCGTCATTAGGCGCACACTCTTACCTGGGGAGACGCCAACTGCCGCTGGCGCCTCCCAATTCTTATATTTTTGTTTGATCCATCTTTTATCTTTTTGTTTGATCCATCGCTACTCGCTTGGAAAAAATAAAGTTCACCGGACTCCCAAACAGCATCTTGAGGATCTTTCTCGCGTCAGTAACACTTCAAAATTTTATGAAGGTGAAAAAATGTAATTCTTGTTATATTGCTAATGTGCTTTGTAAAGCAGAGCTCTGAATCAATAATGACACTGAGATTTTTTACAGATGAAGTGGATCTAATTAAGGAGTTATCGAGGTTTAACACAGTGTTAGAAGCTTTGTTAATTTTGTCCTTGGGTCCAACTGTTGGGAACTCAGTTTTATCAGAATTTAGCTGTAGGAAGTTTTTTGACATTCATATTTTAATATTATGGATGCAGTCCTTAAGCTTACTGACTGAACGAACATCATTAGGGTTAGCTGAAATGTATAACTGTGTATCATCTGCATAAGAGTGGAAACTGATTCCATGTGTACGAATAATTGATCCCCCCCCCCAAAAAAAAAAGACTAAATGAATAAGGCCAGGTGCTGATACCAAACTGAAGCCACATACTAAAAAATTAAAGAATTGTTAAAAATGATATAATGTGATATAACGATATCACTGATGATCATGATGTGCCATGAGCATTTATAAGCTTAGTGCTGGGAGTGCATATTGACTGCAGGTGCAACCACAGCTAAAAAAAAATATGGTTGCTCCTGTGACCAATTAATATATAAGAGTGTAGCGTTATGCTGGGACAATTTTTAGGGCTAGAGAAAAAACAAAAGGGACACTCATTGTCACAAATTGTCGGGTGCGCGCTGTCCGGAGGAAGCGGCACAGTGCGGTGCGGTGCAGGAAGCGAGCCAGGCGACCAGGTAAGTAAACAAGCATACAACAAAAGTTTATTTACAGAAGGCAGTGGGAACGCCGCTGCAGGTACGACGGGACATGCCAGGAGAACAACGCGAATATAAATATCGGCGGGAAGGCGCCGCTGAAGGCACGGCGGAACGTGCCAAGATACACAAAACAAAGCAAACCACAACCGCAACACCCGAAGTGACAACATAAGCTAATGCTAAGCAAATGCTAATGCTAATGCTGACCTGCCGGCCGACGGGAAAACCACCTGCTTAAGACACCACCGGCAGGTCACATGTGATCAGGTAGGACCCAATCCCCGTACGAGCGAATCGGGCCCTACCTACGGAAGCCCTACGAGGCCAAACCCGAAACACGGGTGACAGGTGGGAGTGGCCCAGCCCTCCCAACCTGACACTCATAGAAATAGCTTGCATATATATATATATATATATATATATATATATATATATATATATATGATGTGTCACAATCTGCTACCAATGAAGCATTTAAAACATACGTTTAGGGGGGATTGATGGTAAAGTCCTCTGTCACGTGTGGCAATTGTGGTGCTTCCGCTTGGGGAGAGGAGAGGTGAAGCCAAATGGCTCCATCTGATGACTGTCTGCCTTAATAAGCGGGTATGGCACATGCCACTGGGAAAGAGTTCTTCAACACACAACAGGACTAATGGGATGGTGGACACAGCACATCTACATGAGAATGTGCCATTACAGCTTGGTATATTTTGTGTAAGTATTTTCGTGTCAACAATAAAGCTGTTCTTGTTGTGGCTACTCTTTAATTTGTTTACTACTGAGGTTTTCTCACTCTCAAGTTTTTTTGTATAAAAGTGTCTGCTCAATAACTTAATTTATGTTTGAGCGTAGTTAAGACATGGTGGTAGTTTTTAGAAAATATTTGGGGGTAAATAAAAGGAAGAAAATAAGAGCAGAACCAAAGATCAGCTGGTGAAGTTTCAAGGGAAAAAATATTTTGTAAAATTTTGAGAAGAGGTGAGACACTGGACAGCAGGTTGAAAAAAGTTCCTTAATGAAGTAAGACAGGGGATAGCCCATTCTTTAGATTAGCCTCAAGAATAATTTCAGCTTTTTTAAGCTCCCACCTATGAATTGAAAAAAATGGCTTATCTCATGGCTGATGATAATATATAACAGCAAACATTAGTGAGGTATGATATGATTTCATCAGCATCAGCGCTTTTAAACTGCAATGAAAATGAGATTTAACATATATCTTAATTTATACAACTTAAATAGATCTATGTACCTGTACAATAGTGCCCTCAATTGCAATCAGTCTGTTGGGTATGGATTTTTTTCTTCAATTTTTTTAACTTTAACCATGACTTGAACCATGTTCGTTTTAGAAGAAAACGTGTAAAAAAAATTTCTATCAGTCCAAAATCTGATTTATTCTTAAAAGTCTGCCGACATGCATGAGTTATCTTTAAGGTCTGAGTTGAGCTGTGAATGTCCATACATCAACAGAAGTTACAAGACACTTTCTTATGTTAATGTTGTCAGAGTTTATTACAAAAGGGTGCAGAAATTTCTGTTCTATAATGAGACCATAACTGAAGGCAATTTCCATCCATCAATCCATTATCTTCCGTTTATCCGTGGTTCGGGTTGCGGGGGCAGCAACCGAAGTAGGGAGACCCAGACCTCCCTCGCCCCAGCCACCTCCACCAGCTCAACTGGGGGAACCCCGTGGCGTTCTCGGACCAGCTGAGAGATATAATCCCTCCAGCGAGATATAATCCTCCCTAGGAAGGCGCCCAGGAGGCATCCTTACCAGATGCCCGAACCACCTCAACTGGCTCCTTTCGATGCTCGGACTGAATGGCACATAGTAAGGAGCCATGTACCCCATACTCACGAAGCACCTCCCACAGAATACCCCGAGGGAGACAGTCGAAAGCCTTCTCCAGATCCACAAAGCATATGTAGACTGGTTGGGCAAACTCCCATGAACCCTCGAGTATCCCGGAGAGAGTGAAGAGCTGGTCCAGTGTTCCACGACCAGGACGAAAACCACACTGCTTCTCCTGGATCCAAGGTTCAACTGTCAGTCGGACTTTCTTCTCCAGTACCCCTGCATAGACTTTGCCGGGGAGGCTGAGGAGTGTAATTTCCCTGTAACTGGGACACACCCTCCGGCCCCCTTTTTTAAAAAGAGGCACCACCACCCCCGTCTGCCAGTCCAGAGGCACTACCCTCGATGACCATGCAATGTTGAAAAGGCGCGTCAGCCAAGACTGCCCTGCCACCAAGGAGCCCTCTGATTACCTTAGCGACTTCAGCCACAGTGATGGACAAGCCTCCTCCAGGGTCCTCTGACTCTGCCTCCTCTCCGGAGGGCATATTGGTGGGATTGAGAAGGTCCTTGAAGTATTCCTTCCACCGCCTAATGGCATCCCCAGTCGAAGTCAACAGTACACCCCCTCCACTATATACTGTGTTGGTGGCACACTGCTTTCCCCTCCTGAGTCGCCTGACAGTTTGCCAGAATCTTCTAGGAGCCGACCGAAAGTCACTTTCCAAAGTCTCACCGAACTCCTCCCACACCCTGGTTTTTGCCTCCGTGATGCACGAAGCCGCAAATCGCTTGGCCTGTCGGTACCGGTCAGCTGCTTCTGGAGTCACACAAGCCAACCATGCCTGATAGGACTCCTTCTTCAGCTTGACGGCATCCCCTACACAGGGTGTCCACCACCGTGTTCGAGGGTTACCGCCACGACAAGCACCGACTACCTTGCGACCACAGCTCCTGTCCGCCGCCTCAACAACGGAGGAACGGAACATGGCCCATTCAGGCTCAATGTCCCCCACCTCCCCCGGAATGAGGTTGAAGCTCTGACGGAGGTTAAAGTTGAACATCTGTCTGACGGGTTCTTCTGCCAGACATTCCCAGCAAACCCTCACTATACGTTTAGGTCTGCCTGGTTTGACCGGCATCTTCCCCCGCCATCTGATCCAACTCACCACCAGGTGGTGATCAGTTGACAGCTCAGCTCCTCTCTTCACCCGAGTGTCCAAGACACATGGCCGCAAGTCCAATGACACAACTACAAATTCGATCATTGAACTGCGGCCTAGGGCATCCTGGCGCCATGTGTACTTATGGACACCCTTGTGCTCGAACATGGTGTTCGTGATGGACAAACCGTGATTTGCACAGAAGTCCAACAACTGAACACCACTCGGGTTCAGATCAGAGAGGCCGTTCCTCCCAATCACACCTCTCCAGGTCTCACTGTCATTGCCCACGTGAGCATTGAAGTCCCCCAGTAGGACTACAGAGTCTCCAGGGGGAGCAGTTTCCAGTACCCCCCCCCCCCCCACAGACTCCAAATACCCGTTCCCCCACCCGAAGGCGTAGGGAAGCTACCCTCTCATCCACCGGGGAAAACCCCAACATGCAAGCGTCAAGCCGGGGGGCCACGAGAAAGCCCACACCTGCCCGACACCTCTCGCCATGGGCAACTCCAGAAAAGAACAGAGTCCAGCCCCTCTCAAGGAGATTGTACCCAGAACCCATGCTGTGCGTTGAGGTGAGCCCGACTATATCTAGCTGGTATCTCTCAACCTCCCGCAGAAGCTCAGGCTTCTTCCCTGCCAGTGAAGTGACGTTCCAAGTTCCGAAAGCCAATTTCAGCAACCAAGGATCGCCCAGGCCCATGCCTCTGCCCATTGCCCAATCCACACTGCACCGAACCCCTATTACTAACCCCCCCACAGGTGGTGAGCCCATTTAAGGGGTGAAGGCAATTTTAATTGTAAAAAAACAGTTTAATATTATTTGTATTAGTAGGTTTGCTGAAACACAGGATATTGTTCTCATTGAGATCTAAATACATCTCTTGTAAGAATTTATGAAAAAAAATTGACTTACTAAATTTAATCCAGGAAGTTTAAAGAGGCATCAATAATGTCCTTACAGAAATGGCCTTACAAAAATCCACAGAGCATGAAACACAGAAATAACTTGTTGTGAGAAGTTTGCTTTAGGATTTCCATATATAAGCTTTAGTGGGCTCATAAAGAAAACTCAACTGTCTTATCCAACAGTGTTGTAGCACCAAAAATTATTCAGTCACCTTAAGGATCATATACTGTATAAAGGTACATAAAGCAGCAAGACATGAGCTACCATATTTCATCCATGTGCCTAATCCTGAATATTAATGTCAACAAATTATTCAGACAAGCAACCTAAAAGGCAGATTAAACTGCCACAATTTGAAAAGCAGGCAATCTTAGCTTACATTGTCACACAGATAAAGTTATTCAATCTGGCGGTTGGGTTAATGTAGTCCAAATACAATCTGTCACAAATTCTTCAAAAGTAGTAGTGTTTCTGTTTCAAGTAATAGTAAAGTAAAAATAATGTATACTTACCACCTGTTGGACAGTTTAGAAAAGAAGCTTATAATGTAAATAAAAAGACACTTTCCTTGTCTAGATGTTTAAACACAATTAATTAAACAAAGTGAAGTACAAAACTCACAAAAGGACATATATGTAGTACATCTGTTTCCTTTTTTTTTTTTTTTTGCTGTTAGTTTCCTGTCGGTTCACTGTTCTCTATTGGTTAATTCTATTACAGAAAAGATATAATTTGATTGTGACTTTGTGTAACTTGTCGGTTCTGAGTTTGTATCTCTACATTTTCGGCATGTGCTTGAAGACCTGAGTATTTGTCTGAACCTGTCTATAGCCAAAGCACCAGAAGCCATTAAAATTCTTCATCCATTTCATATGTAACCTTGTTAGGCTTTCTCCTTTCTTTATCTCATCACTATTACCTTAAGGCAAAATAATGTCAAAAATCAATCAAAAATAAAAGCAAAAATATTATTTTTTTCATGTTATATATTTAATGTTGATCTAAAAGTTTTAATCCAAATATAATCTTGTATTGAAGTACTTAAAAATGTCAAAAATAGACCATGTCTCCTAAGTGTTAAATCTAAATATAAAAATGTATTTAAAATGGTAAAAAAAAAAAAATCTCCAACTCTGGTTACTTGAAAACTAAATCATGTGTGCTAAATTACAATGTGTTTAGTTAAACTAAATAATTATCTAAAATGCAAATTCACCATACTGTGGAAGTGACAAAATACTACCAAAATAAAGTTTAGTTTTTCTCCACCATCTGCTGTAGGCCTTGAAAAGAGCAATTTTGGTGTTATCACCATAGTATTTTTGTTTAAGTAATTCTCATTCAGGTAATGCACATCTCAATTAAAGTGCTCATTGACACTCAGTAATACAGTACCCCATAGCACAAGCAACATTAAAACAAACAAACAAAAAAGCAGCACATGCTTTCATGCGTACTGTTCATGGCCCCTTATTTGATCTTTTCTCCAAAAAACAACATAAAATATACAAATATTACTGTATAATACCAAGAATTTCCAATAGATATTATGTAGATTCTTTAAATTATTTTAGCTGCTAGAATTTCATATTAAAAATATTGGAATCTATTCATATTTATTGTTGTATACAAGATACATAATTGACTTACTCTGTTTCTTTTTAAACTCAACAATTCACTACTGTAGCAAACAATGATACCCAATTCATAGTGTACATCTTTCTACTTCTTACTATATCTTTGACCAATGACTGTTGTTGAAACCATTAAAAGTTTAATATTTGCATTTAATAACTAGCAGATCTGCATTATATCTTTAGAATTTATTTATCTTTACTCTTCTTCTAACAAAACAAATGGAGCATCTGTACAACAAATGGAAATCTGCAATTTCCCTCCGGAGATTAATAAAGTATTTTGATTGTAATTTTTAAAAGGTCGAAAATAAGAAAAAAGGAAGCTAAAAACAGAAAGAGAATGATGGATAGTGACACACAAGAACTTTATGTGCATGTTTTTGTGTTGCTGATGAGGTTGGCAAGGCCAGAAGTTTATGTACACTATATAAAAAGATACATAACTTTTTGTTCTCACTGTTACTGTACTTGCTTGGTGCAGTTTCCTAACCAGGCTGTTATGTTCCCTGTGAGTATGCTCTTGATGGTGCAGATGTAGAAGGTTTGTAGTACCTTGGAGGGCAGTCGGAAGTCCCTTAGCTGTCTAAAGAGAGACTGAAGAACCAGTCACAGATGGAGTGACGGAGATTCAGATCTTACAATTTCGTGTTGAGTTAAGAGGCCTTAATATCCTCCATGGTTTCATTGATGAGATGTAAGCAGCGGTGTGAGCATTTAGAACCTGAAAAACTTTTAAATGATTGGTCTCTGGACCTACTAATTTCCCAACAAAGCTCACAACCACTTTTGTAAACAATGTCCAAAGCATCCTGCAGTGTAGCCACTCCGTCCAGCATGCAACCTTTCTGGCAGAAACCCTATGATGGTCAAACTTTCCAAGTGGTGGCTTTAACTGTGCCTTGTAGCTGTTCTTTTGTAGTCTGTAACTTGATGGAAGTTTGGTTCTAGACATTTGAGGATGACATTGTTAAAATATGTGCAGTAAGCACTCAGAGCGCATTGTCCTTATTAACATCCAGTGGAATGTAAACAGTATGTGTCACATCATCAGCACTGTCGCACCACTTTTTGTTCACTATGATATACTTTCCACCACCTAATAACTTTCCTGACTCTATGGTCCTGTTCATTCGATTCACCATATGGAACTCTGGGTGGTATGTTCCAATACTGTTAGGTTCAGCCACGTCTCGGTGATGCAGAGGGTATTGCGTTCCTGAATATCTCTCTGGAACTTGATTCTGGCCCTGAGGTAGTAAAGTTTGTTGTCCAGAGGATGGACGTTGGCCAGAAGAAAACTAAGAAGAGGTGCCCTGTGTGCCCTGACCCTAAGCCTCTGACACTGACGCTCTATCCTCTGTGTCACTTCTTATGGAGTTTGTCATCCCATTCATTGTTCTTCCTCATCAAGATAGACTACATCATAACTGCATCTTACCATTTACATCCTTTTAAAGATTGGTCACAGTACTTTGACATAAATGATAAATCCATTTATTAATATGACTTGAGTTTAAAAAGTAATACAATCTTCTATACTACTTAATGGGTAATAAGTAACCTGTCCAATGTACATTTATTGATTTTAAAAGAGTATAGTGGGAATGTTATAAAAATTAGATAATAATATTTTTAACCACTACCATTTAAAATGTAAATGTTTTTTAATAAGCAATAATTAAAAATAAAGTAATGTCTCACATACACGTCATTGGGCCACCTTTAGCTTTGATTATGGCATGCATTCACTGTGGCATTGTTTTGATAAGCTTCTGCAATGTCACAAAATGTATTTCCGTCCAGTATTGCAATTTTTCAACAAGATCTTGCATTGATGTAAAGTCTGACCGCACCTTCTCCAGCACATCCCATAGATTCTTAGTGGGGTAAAGGTTTGGACTCTGTAGTGGCCAATCCATGTAAAAAAAAAGATGTCTCATGCTGTCTGAACCACTCTCTCACAATTTGAACCCGATGAATCCTGGCATTGTCATTTTGGAATATTGGCCCTGGCCTTAATGATTAGTGGTTTTCATAAGGCTACACAGCTGTTTAGTCCAATCCCTTGAGTTCCCTTTACATTGAGCATGTGGAAATGCTCTTACTGTCACTATTAAACATAGCCCTGAGTTTTGTTGTTTTTCTTCAATTTGATTTCTCTAAATGTTTAAGTGATTTCCAATCACGTTCATTCAGGATTTTTTTGAGGCCACATTTCTGCATCAAAGATGATAGGTGCCCACTAACCTTCCAGTTTTTAATTGTGCATTGGACATTTCTTAACCCAATTTTAGTTGTTTCTGCAATCTCCTTAGATATTTTCTCTGCTTGATGCATGCCAACATCTTGTCCATGACCATGGGATGTGTCTTTTGACATGGTTGTTTAAGACATGAGAAGCAACTCATTGCACAATTTGGGGTTAAATAACTTGTTGTAAGGGGTGACATGGTGTCTTAGTGGTAAGCATGTTTGCCTTTCAGCGCTAGGGATTCCCGGTTCGAATCCCCCGAATGCCTTCTGGGTGGAGTTTCCATGTTCTCCCTGTGTCCACGTAGGTTTCCTCCAGGTTCTCCGTTTTTTTTCCACAGTCCAAAAACATGGATCAAGGTCAATTAAATTCTCCAAATTACCCCATATAGAGTGTGACTGTGTGTGTTAGTGTGTGCCCAGCGATAGATTGGCACCCTGTCCTGGCTGTATCTGCCCTGCACCCGAAACATTCTCCCCTGGATGGGTGACCCTAGAAGAGAATAAATCGGAAGATAATGGATGGATGGAACTTAAAAGGTAAAAGATAATCGCACACAGGTCACGTCAGCACGTCACAGGTGTATATATATGTCACAGGCACCTGTCCCTCATTTGTGTTATTTATGGACTCTGTTGGGTGATTGGATTATTTTGTGCACCTGACTGGGTGTTTTTTGTATTTAGTTTCCGTGTTCCCTTGTTCCCCTTGCACATCTTATACCCAGGTGTTAGTCTTGTTCTTTTGTTTCCCTTTCCATTGGTGTCCCTACACCATTGTAAAGAATAAATTCCGTTTTGTTTTTATGCCCGGTGTCTCTGAACTCTCCTTCCGCATTAAAGAGGGTACGGCGCTGTGCATTTTCCCCGCACAGGCTTTTATCCATGTTAGCGTTCATAGGTGCCTCGGCGTTGCGCATTTTCTCCGCGCATTCGTGCCCTGTGGACACTTTCAGACGTAAGCGGCGTACGCAGTTCCCCGCGTAGCCGATCTCGGGGAAGACGAGCGAGCTACTAACAGAAAGACGTGCCTAATATCTGGAGTGTTCCGAGCACCAGGGGTCGCCCTTCGTCGAGCCGGAGTACCAGAGGCCGCCCGCTGCCTAGTCCAAGCAGCAGGGACCGCCCGTTGCAGAGTTCTGAGCACCAGGGACCGCCAGTCGCCATTCCCGAGCGTCAGAGGCTGTCTGCCACCGTTCCCGAGCGTCAGAAGCTGTCTGCCGCCGTTTCCGAGCACCAGGGGCCACCCATCGCCGACTCCGAGCACCAGGGTCCTCCCACCGCCGACTCTGAGCACCAGGGGCGCTCTCCCCGCCTCGCAGCTAGAGGGCTCCGATCCGCACCCCGCAGCGACATGGCGTGCTTCACGCTTCGTCAGCAGGGGGCGTCCATCATGCCTCATCTCCAGAGGGACCCCCCCTTTCTCCGCGAGAATTTTTTTTCTTTTCTTTTTTCTTTCCTTTATGGTCGCTTCCCCCTTTTGCACGACTGTTGGGGTGGGGGTATGTCACAGGTGCCTGGAGCACCTGTCCCTCATTTGTGTTATTCATGGACTCCGTTGGGTGATTGGTTTATTTTGTGCACGTGACCGGGTCTTTTTTGTATTTAGTTTCCGTGTTCCCTTTACCCCGTGCACGTCTTTGTTTTGGTTATACCCAGGTGTTAGTCTTGTTCGTTTGTTTCCCTTTCCGTTGGTGTCCCTACACCATTTTAAAGAATAAATTTCATTTTGTTTTTATGCCCGGTGTCTCTAAACTCTCCTTCCATGCTAAAGACGGTATGGCGCTGTGCATTTTCCCCGCACAGGCTTTTATCCGTGTTAGCGTTCACAGGTGCCTCGGCGTTGCGCATTTTCTCCGTGCATCCGTGCCCCGTGGACGCTTTCAGGCGCAAGCGGCGTACGCAGTTCCCCCGCGTAGCCGATCTCCCAGGGAAGACGAGCGAGCTACTAACAATATATATATATATATATATATATATATATATATATATATATAATATACTGTATATAATAATAACTACACATAGTGCCGCCACATGACTTTTCAGTAGTAGTTTTTTAGAATTGTCTGAAGCATGTCTGAGAGAAGGAGAGGTTTGTGTCACATTGGGGAGGCACAGTCCGTCCAAAGGCGGCACTGCACGGTGCGATGTCGTAGAAGGAGCGAGCCAGGCGACCAGGTAAGTAGTAGAAAAAATATTTAATAAATGAAAAGAATCATCCGAACCGAGACGAAGGCAACGTGACGCCGAACGCAAACAAAGCACACTACCCCAACGTAACGTGAGCATATGCAAATACATACACAGATAACAATGCTGGCCTGCTGATTCGGGGCGCATGCGCACTCAAGTGTAGTCAGCAGGCCACATGTGATTAGGTAGGACCCAATCCCAGCTCTAGGGGATGGGCCCTACCTACGGGAACCTGGAACGGCCAAAAGCCGAAATGAAAACAGGGGGGAGTGGCCTAACACTCCCAACCCTTAGATATCGCCCCCCCCAAAACAACCGAGGGGGCAAAGCCACCCGTGGAGAAAAAAAAAAACAAAGGGGGACCTGGTGAGGACGCGACAGCGACGAGACCTGTCGAGGGCGCGAGGGTGTCTCCTGAGCAGCCTTCAAACTGTCCAATGCGGGGAACACATTGTCCTGAGCGGGAGGCACATTGTCCTGAGAGGATAGCAGACCGTTTTGAGCGGGAGGAAGACTGTTCCGAGTGGAAAGTGGATTGTCCCGAACAAGGGGAAAACAGTCCAGCGTGAGCGAATTTCGGTCCAGAGTGGGTGAGGAATGGTCCAGAGCGGTGGTTAACTGGTCTTGAGCGAGGACCATAGACGACCACTGTTTCCTCATCGGACCACTGGACTGCAACCCGGGTGATGCACTGGTCCCAGGATTACCGGCGGCGTAGAACCACTCGCAGAGCGGATGGCCGGCGGAGCGAGGCGGCTCACACAGCGACACGCTGTCTACTCGCGGCGGATTGCGATCAATGTGCAACGACTCGCAGGGCGGGTTCCCAACACGCACACTGCGAAGCTGTCGATGGACAGCGGCCAGGTGAACGCTGACGGTGCGGGCATCCGAACCCGGGGCGAACTGGCCTAGGAAGGCCGCCTCGAACCGGCCAACTGAAGTGAGGCAGATGTCCCCGGTGGCCACTAGGCCCTCGGCCCACCTACGCGCAGGTCCCAGGAGTCGGGAGAGGTAAAACTGCACTTTCTCCCTGTCCGACAGCTCCCGACTGGTCACCAATTCAAACACCCTGCGACAGCCGACAATGTACGGAAATGGCTTCAAAGCCACCCCGTCGCAGGGTGCCGGGAGCTTGATCGGAGCCGAGAGAGGGAGCACGATCTCACCATACTCCGGAACGCGGTCAATTCCTCTCATCGCTCCAACCTCCGAAGAGGGAGAAAAAAACAAAACCTAATGGCGGGGCTAATGTACAAGCTAATGTAGCCAATGCTGCAGCCGGAGAATAGGCTATTGGCGGGGCTAGCGCCAAGCTAAAGTAGCCGATGCTGCAGCCGGGGAATAAGCTATTGGCAGGGCTAATGCCGAGCTAAAGCAGCCGATGTAGCAGCCGGGAAATAAGCAATTGGTGGGGCTAGCGCCAAGTTAAAGTAGCCGATACTGCAGCTGGAGAACAAGCTAATGGTGGGGCTAGCGCCGAGCTAAGGAAGCCGATGCTGCAGCCGCAGAATAAGCTATTGGCGGGGCTAGCGCCGAGTTAAAGTAGCCGATGCTGCAGCCGGTGAATAAGCTATTGGTGGGGCTAGCACCGGGTTAATACAGCCGGAATGCTGCAGCCGGATAAAGAGGCTAATGTCGTGGCTAGCACCGAGTTAATGCAGCCGGTATGCCGCAGCCGGAGAACACGCCACTGGCGGCCAAAGAAGCGGCGGAACTAGAACTGACTGCCGGGACGGACCGAGGAACGGGATGCGTGGCAGCGGGGAATAAACAAAGAAGTGCTTAACCGTGCGAAGGAGCCTGGACTCAGTAAGGTTGTGAGGCCAGCATTCTATCACATTGGGGGCGTGCAGTCCGTCCAAAGGCGGCACTGCGCGGTGCGATGTCGTAGAAGGAGTGAGCCAGGCGACTAGGTAAGTAGTAGAAAAAATATTTAAATGAAAAGAATCATCCGAACCGAGATGAAGGCGACGTGACGCCGAACGCAAACAAAGCACACTAACCCAACGTAACGTGAGCATATGCAAATACATACACAGATAACAATGCTGGCCTGCCGACTCGGGCGCATGCACACTTAAGTGTAGTCAGCAGGCCACATGTGATTAGGTAGGACCCAATCCCAGCTGTAGGGGATGGGGCCTACCTACGGGAACTCGGAACGGCCAAAAGCCGAAATGAAAACAGGGGGGAGTGGCCTAACACTCCAAACCCTGACAGTTTGCAATAATTAGATACCCTTTTTTGCGTCAGAGCATTGGATCTTCTTCAATAAATGTTTTAACCGGTGTACCTGACTCATTTTGCAGTGACCTGACATTAGGGTTATTGTACAATATAAGCAACTAACAACTTAGCTCACTAAATTTTACAATTAGCTTGCTGAATATATATATATATATATATATATATATATATATATATATATATATATATATATATATAATAACATATATAATTAGCTTGCTGAATATATGCATAGAGTATATATGTTACACATTCCCGTTCACGCCCCACGGTTCCTCACTCTCCTCCACACACACCCACTCCATGCTTACGCCCCGCTACTGCACGCACCGCACCGCACACGCACCTGTCACTGATTCTGGTAATCACAGATCACCCTCTCCAAGTTAGTAGTTGCAGGTGTGCCCCGTAGATGGCAGCGTCCTCTTAAGCCGCCGTTCCGGATCCATCGGCGCAGATTTTTTTGGTTTCACCCGGTTCGTACATGCGGCCTCGTCCTTCTACGCACTGCCGCTCTGTACGTGCTGTTACGCTCCTGGGGAGATGCCACCGATGTTTCTTTTTACCTGCTGCCTCTTCTCAGGATCGCGCTCATCCGTGAAGGACTTTGCGGACTCCACGGCACGCCCCCGCCTCGCCAGCGCTTCTCTCCGCTCGCCCGTTTGTTCAGTGGTGAGCCACGGCTCCGACGCCTCTCGTGTGCTTAATAGGACTGGACTTTGCGTTTATTTGTGTTTCCACTTGCCTGGAGGAAATAAACTCTTTTTTGGTTTACCTTTGCAAATACGCCTCCCTCCGTTTCTCCGGCTACGGGACGCTTAATTTGTGACATAAAACTCTGCCAACAGTTTAAAGACGATGGAGCCGACCGAAGAGGTTCTGCAAGCTCAAGGGCGTGCCCTGGTGGAACTCCAGAATGGGCTCAGCGAGATGACCCGGGCAAACCAGACGCTGATGGGTCGTCTATCTGAGCTGGAGCGCGGAGGCCCCGTGCCTGGAGCCGCGGGTATTCCATCCTCACCACCGCCGCTCCCGCCGGACACCGATGTGCCTCCCCCACCCACCGCTACCCCTTATCGCCTTTCGGAGCCTGAACGGTACGATGGAAGCCCGGACAAATGCCGTTCGTTCCTGATGCAATGTGCGCACTACTTCCGCAGCCATCCACTACTTCAGCGCGAGATCGCCGGCCGGGACTTCGGTGCGTCTTTGGACAATTTAATCCGCCTCGCCGTCATGATGGAACAGCATCTCTCCACAGCTCCGCCTGCGCGATCTTCCGGACGTCCACTCGCAGTCCCTCCAGGGTGGAGGGAGATCAGCAACACCTCGGCTCCTCGGACCCCGGATCCTGAGCCGATGCAGCTGGGACGTTCCCGGCTGACCCCGCAAGAGCGTCACCGCTGGGTCCAACAGGGCCTGTGTCTCTACTGTGGGAGCGCGGCTTATGCCCTACAAGAAGTTCAAGTTCAAGTTATTTATTTATATAGTGCTTTTTACAACAGTACATTGTCACAAAGCAGCTTTACAGAATGAAAAGCCTTTAAACCCCCAAGAGCAAGCCGAAGCGACAGTGGCAAGAAAAAACTCCCTTTTCTGTTGTTATTCAAGAAAGAAACCTTGGGAGGACCAAGACTCAGTGGGGGACTCATCCTCCTTGAGCGGCCAGGCAGCAACAACAATGTAGGACAGCCATGAGAGACATTTAACAAATGGAAAAACTAAAAACTGGTAAACTATATGTGAGTCCATTAAGGGGGCGTCCTGCAGGACCACCAGTCCAATGGATATTCAGGTTCCATCAGTGCTCGTCGGCAGAGCCATGGATGAAGATCTCCAGGAAGCCGGTCACACCTCAAAAGAAACAGACAAGGAAGGCAGTTAGAGTTAATAATAAAGCACGGCATTTAATTAATAATTAATTTATTGACACAGTACAGCATGTGACTCCGGCATCACTGACTGGAGCAGCATAACTAAAAGAGGCAGATACTGCAGGCTCTACATAGATGAGATGGCGCCCTGGAACAGCATCATTTCAGTGCCACCCCCCCCCCATTAATGATGAGGTGGGTGAAGCTGTGAAACGCCAGCATACACTGATCCCAGATAACCCCCCAGCACAGCCAAGCCTGAGATCTACATCTTTATCTACAGGGGATTAATTAAACAAGATTAAATAAATGTGTCTTTCTGGTTTTAGTTAAAACTCTAGCTGCAGCATTTTGCACAAGTTGTAATTTCTGTAATGATTTATTAGAACATCCTGTCAGAAGTGAATTACAATAATCTAACCTTGAGGTAATAAAAGCATGAATTAGTTTTTCTGCATCTTGGAGGGAGAGGATTTTTCGTAGCTTTGAAATGTTACGAAGGTGAAAAAATGCAATTCTAGTAATATTGCTAATGTGCTCTGTAAAGGAGAGATCTGAATCAATAATGACACCGAGATTTTTCACAGATGAACTGGGTCTAATTAAATAGTTATCAAGGTTTAACATAGTGTTTGAGGCTTTGTTAATTTTGTCCTTGGGTCCAACTATCAGAAACTCTGTTTTATCAGAATTTAGCAGTAGGAGGTTTTTTGACATCCACATTTTAATATCTTGAATGCAGTCCTCAGGGGGGGGGGGGGGGGGGGGGGGGGGGGGGGGGGGGGGGGGGGGGGGGGGGGGGGGGGGGGGGGGGGGGGGGGGGGGGGGGGGGGGGGGGGGGGGGGGGGAGCTGAAACATATAACTGTGTATCATCTGCATATGAGTGGAAACTGATTCCATGTTTACGAATAATTGATCCCAATGGAAGCATATATAATGCAAATAGGAGTGGACCCAGAACTGACCCTTGTGGGACACCATATTTAACTTTGGCGAGATCAGAACATTGGTTGTTAACACAGGTGAATTGATATCGATCTGTCAGGTAGGATTTAAACCACTGGAGTGCAGATCCTGTAATGCCCAAGACTGCGAGGCTCGTTCCAGTCGACGCGTCCGCTTTTCACCTGCAACTCCCGGGTCTACCCGTGAGAAGCCCGATGTCGCGGTGAGAGTTTCTCGGGAGGTTAGGCAGCAGTCATTTTGTGTAATTTCGGTTTTATCGTTCAAGGGTTCTTCGTTGACGACTGCTGCGCTGGTGGATTTCGGAGCGGATGGCAACTTTATCGACCGGGGATTCTGCCGTCGATGGGGCATTCCTGGGTTGCCGCTCGAGACCACCTTTTACATTCAAGCCGTGGACGGCAGCCTTCTACCATCTGGGGGGGCTCAAACTACCACATGGGGATAGGGGAGGACCATTTCAAGGAGATTATGTTTTTCATCATCTCCTCTCCATCTGTCCCCATCATTTTAGGGCTCCTGGACCGAGCTGCGGATCAGGTCGTGGTCATCTCGGTGCGCACGGACGTGCACTTCTCCTCCCACACGCCACTTGTGCTCGGCGGCTAGGGTGTCATCGGCCTCCCAGTTGCCTGGTAGTGCCGGGTGCTAAATTACCACACGCGCCCTTATCCCCTCTCGTCTCCTGAGACGCGGGCTTTGCAGGCCTACATCATCGAGGCCTTACGCAACGGCTTTATTCGCCCGTCCAAGTCCCCTTCGGCCTCGGGGTTTTTCTTCGTCCCCAAACAAGGTGGGGAGCTGCGCCCTTGCATCGATTTCCGTGAGCTTCATAAAGCCACCAAGCGCTACCCCTATCCCTTTCCACTGGTACCCTCTAACCTAGAACTTCTGCATGGGGCGCGCATGTTTACTAAACTGGACCTCCGAAACGTGTACAACCTGGTCCGTATTCGCAAGGGAGACAAATGGAAGACCGCATTTATCACCACCTCGGGGCACTATGAGTATCGGGTGATGCCTTTCGGCCTCACCAACGCCTCTGTGGTCTTCCAGGCCTTCATTAACGACGTGCTTCGGGAGTTTCTCCACCAGGGTGTTATCGTTTACCTTGACGATGTGCTGTTTTTTTCTAAGGATCTGTCCTCCCATGTCGCCTTAGTTCGGCGGGTGTTATCACGTCTCCTCGCCAATGGGCTGTACGTTAAGGGGGAGAAGTGCGTTTTCCACCGGGACTCGGTCTCCTTTTTGGGGTTTATCATCTCCCATAAGGGGATCGAGATGGACCCCGGCAAGGTGCAAGCGGTCGTGGACTGGCCGACGGCATCTTCACCCCGAGATCTGCAACGTTTCTTGGGGTTCGCTAATTTTTATAGGCGTTTTATCTGAGACTTTAGTCGGATTGCGCTGCCCCTTACCGCTAGTCTTAAGGGTAACCCCTCCTTGTTGCACTGGAGCCCGGAGGCGGATCGGGCCTTCAACTCTCTGAAACAACAATTCACAACTAAGCCGGTGTTGGCCCACCCGGACCCCGGGCGCCAGTTCATCGTGGAGGTGGACGCCTCTTGTAGTGGGGCAGGCGCCGTACTTTCCCAGTCCATGGGGGGGGGGTTAGCTCAAGCATGTCTGATCGCATGCTTCTCCCGCAAGTTCCTGCCGGCCGAGTGTAATTATGGGATCGGGGACCGGGAGCTGTTAGCCATCAAATTGGCATTGGGGGAGTGGCGACATTGGCTTATGGGGGCTACTCTCCCCATCCTAATTCTTACTGAACATAAGGAACCTAAAGGTCGTCAAAAGTGCGCGGCGCCTCAATGCACGCCAAGCCCGTCGGGCACTTTTTTTTAACCAATTTAACCTCCAGATCTCGTTCCGTGGACTCTTAAGCCGCCGTTCCAGATCCATCGGCGCAGAGTTTTTTGGTTTCACCTGGTTCGTACATGTGGCCGCGTCCTTCTACGCACTGCCGCTCTGTACGTGCTGTTATGCTCCTGGCGAGATGCCACCGATGTTTCTTTTTACCTGCTGCCTCTTCTCAGGATCGCGCTTATCCGTGAAGGACTTCGCGGACTCCACAGCACGCCCCCGCCTCGCCAGCGCTTCTCTCCGCTCGCCCGTTTGTTCAGTGGTGAGCCGCGGCTCCCCGCCGCCTCTCGTGTGCTTAATAGGACTGGACTTTGCGTTTATTTGTGTTTCCACTTAATTCCTGCCTGGAGGAAACTCTTTTTTGGCTTACCTTTGCAAATACGCCTCCCTCCGTTCCTCCGGCTACGGGACGCTTAATTTGTGACAATATATATATATATATATATATATATATATATATATATATACTCTATATATAAGAAGTTTGTGCAGAATGCATAATTTTTTAAACCAATATTTTACTCTGCGAGGTTAAGGTTACGAAGCGAGGCATGCTAAAAAAATGTGGGGATGCCGGTCCCATCCTTGTGAGACGGACCGATAGGAGATAAATAAAAGTTTAAAAGGTATATTTTGGTATAAAACAAATAATAATAGTAGGGCTGTTGAAGTTACCAGGATAATAACGCATCGATGCAATATCAATTTAACACTATTAAAAATATATATTCCCAAATTCAATTTGAGAAATACCACATGCAGACCAATACACATTTAGCAGCAGGTTGAACTCTGGCATTGCATGACACACCTGAACACTGAACTTTGTTCATCGGCAGGCAATGAATCAGATATCCTCCAACAATTTAAAAAGTAAATATTGCTAAATGGATAGATACAGCATGCAATTAACATAGTGGAGGATGCAGTTCAGCACGACATTGCTTTCACTGACCCATTGTTACGAATTCATCTTATCACCGCCTACTGGACTCTTGTCCTGCATTTCATTTGATTCAGCTGTGTATTGTTTATTGATTAATTTGTTGTCAGGTAAATCCACTTCACTTGGTTCAGCTGTATTTTTCCCATCATGTGCTTTCCTCGTCTCAGATGTTGGATGATTGTTTGTTTACTTTGTTTGTCATCTCAGTTACGTTATGTCATGTTTGTGTGCTTTGTCCGGTTACCCATCGTCTGCATCATCACCCTACAGTCTCTCATCTGCAACATTATTGGTGCGCTGTCCTTAGCACCCATCACAATCACCCCATCCATCTCATCACCCCATCTATGCCCAGAAGGACAGCAGAGAGGCAGTGCGTGTGATCGTCTCCCTATACCACTCTATATGCAGCAAGGGGCGTGGTCAGTGAAATAGTTTGGATGTCCTAATACACACACCTCTTAGATGACCAAATGCAGTACCAGTCGCAGTAACATACGTGCAGGAGAAACGCTTGTATATGCGGAAGAGCTCCGCTGAACTAATGCAGTGTATAAATGACAAATGTTTCAGTGTAAAACAGCAGCCCCAGAGCTTATATTAACAACAGGTAGAGCAAAACATGCAGCAAAAAGTGATTAGTAGCAAAGTTCAGCCACACACAGTCTGACCAACTGTATTATGCACTGTATATTCTTTCAGCTTTTATTGTATTTTCTGCTTTACTTTTCATAATAACTCTTTAGTTCTAGGATCTATAGTTTTATCAGCACATTCAATTTTGTTATTTCACATTGAGGTTTACCACTAAATATTTAGATTTAATATTTATATTCATAAATAACTGAAAGAACACAGTGTATTTCCCACCAGCTTTCAAGGGATATAGAAGTATGAAGAACGGATACTGTGTTTTGTGTCATCTCAGTCTTCTGGCATTCTTCATTACCCATAAGATGACCTGTCTATTATAATGACTACTATAATGACATTAGTTTAAGCTAACATTAGAGTTTAGCTTTGCTTTTCACCCATAGCCAGTGTCTATCAGCAAACAGGAGAATGCAAACTTCAATCGTTTCCAACTAAATTTTAACAATTCTGTAAAATAACAATGTAAATGTACTCCAAAATCTTTTTTTATTTAAATGTTCTCAATGAATATTTGAGTCATGAAACAGTTATTTTGTTTGTCTGGTCTGATGCACGTTAGTCTTAGCCTTCAGAGAAATGAGTTTGCCAAGCATGGGAATTTGGGCATCATGACCCATTTTTCTCTTCACTGAAACCTGAATGGCTAGAGTATATTTAACCTAATTGGGTTTTGATATATTTAATTCTGCTAATCAGAAAGCCCAAATGGCTACAACATGGGGCTTGCATGTGCTTCTATTTTTCCTAAAGCTCCCAGAGACCATACGTGTGTAGAAGCAGCAAAAGCCTCTTAGAATGGATTCCCACTCAAACAGTGGGAAGAAAATTAAACAGCCATTTTTTTATTGGTTCAGGGTTTCTGCAGGGAGTTGAAAGCATTTAATTGTGTTTTAGCTATGAAAAATCACTTAGGCTGTTTTTAAAACAACATGGAAAAACAGGTTGTCCCAGTTTTCTATGAAGTAAAAAGCGCAGCCATATAATATAATATACTAGTGCTTCCTTACTTTGTTGATCACATCTACAATACCATTCTATATCGATAAACTCTGTTTCTATCAAGCACCAAACGATTTATCTTATTAAACAAAAAAAATGTTGCTGAATTTGTATAATTTTCTTGCTTTTTGTACCTTATATTATAACCTAAATATTTTCCAATGTGTCAAAACAAGTTGAGTCTATATGGAAATGGCAGCACTGTGTAAATATTTATGATGTAACATCTCCATGTGAATAGACTTTTCTCTGAGCCCATCCATCATGGTCGGCGTCTCATGAAAGGCCCCCATCAGTGTTTGGGCCTCAGGATGAACGAACAGGATCATTTCTTTTTCTTATCCTTCGACTCTCACACACTGAGTTCTCTTGTCTTTCAGCAACTCTGAAAACTTCAAAGTCCATCCCTGCCGTTATAACTGTGATGATGGGTTAATACTTTGTAAATATTCAAAATACTTCAAAAAAAAAATTTCAGGTTAAATTGCTTGCATTTGCTACTCTGAAATTATTATAACAATAAAGAATCTTTCTGTCTATTAACAAGTATGCACCTGTTTTAGAAACAAATTATTAAAGTAAATAAAAAAAAGATATTTTACTGATTAAGTGGAACAGCACAAGACCTTGTCACTTTTTTATGATGGTGTTAGAAATATTGCAACAGCTGCAAAAATATCTAATTATTTAGAGTGCCAAACTGCATTGACCACGTGTCTATATCAAAATCAGAGACATGTCAGAGAAGCACAGGCATATAAGACAGTTCTTACAAATTCTTATCTCCATTCACTGGATATCTTTCATACTTGTAGCACTAACAGCTCCCAAAGTGACTTGAAAAGTCATGTCATGATACACTGTAATTCAAGTATTCAAGTATTCAAGTATTTTTTATTTGTCATTTCACAATATAAAGCACAGTGCAATATATGTGGAACGAGACAGCATTCCCCAGGAACAAGGTGCTACATTAACAGGCACCACAAAGTGCACATGTGATGATTAGTAACTAATGGCAAAATACTTAATTGAATTGTTTCTAGCAGTTTAGAAAATATAGCAGATTTGGCTAGGTATAGTCAATTGGCAAGTAACGTTATTCCATGTGTTCATTATAGTTGAAATACTGCCACAGTAAGAAGATTTGCTCCACATTAAAACTAAAACTAAACAATCTGAAATATAGGTAAAAGGTAGTTTTGTTATTGTTATTCTTTAACAATATTTAATTTAATTTAATTGGTCATTTAACGTTGCCAAAAGTCAATATTCATTTTTTTTTTCTGAATTGAATTAAAAAAACTGGGGTGGCACGGTGGCTTAGTGGTTAGCACATATGCCTCTCCGAGCTAGGGATTCCCAGTTCGAATATCAATCAGGGTGGAGTATCCATGTTCTCCCCGTGTCCATGTGGGATTCCTGCAATCTCCTTAGATATTTTCTCTGCTTGATGCATGCCAACATCTTGTTCATGACCATGGAATGTGTATTTTCACATGGTTGTTTAAGACATGAGAAGCAACTCATTGCATCATTTGGGGTTAAATAACTTGTTGTCAGGGGCGGCACAGTGGCTTAGTGGTAAGCATGTTCGCCTCTCACCGCTAGGGATTCCCGGTTCGAATTCCCCAAATCCCTTCTGGGTGGAGTTTCCATGTTCTGTGGAGAACATGGGTTTCCTCCAGGTTCTCCAGTTTTCTTCCACAGTCCAAAAACATGGATCAAGGCCAATTGAATTCTCAAAATTGTGTTATTTCATATAGAGTGTGTGTGTGTGTGTGTGTGTGTGTGTGTGTGTGTGTGTGTGTGTGTGTGTGTGTGTGTGTCCTGTCCTGGGTGTATCTGCCCAGTGCAAATAAAGACATTCTCTCTTGGATGGGCGACCCTAATAGAGGATAAAGCCGATGATAATGGATGGGTGGAGTTCAAAAACTAAAAAAAGATGTTAGTTACTAAAAAAAATGATAGTACAACATTTCAAATTTTCATGTGAAAAGTATTAATGACTACTTCTGACAGAAACAGTTACCAAACAATACAGATGGGTAAATTAATATTTACATTTTAACATGTCTTTGGAAAACAAAGTTTTGAAAGGAAACCATAATACCAATAGAATGTTTGTTCAACTTAATCACAGATGAAATCCAGAACCTTCTTCCAATGAGGCAGACTGCTGTGTCATATGCTGCCTGTATATTAATGTTACTTTAAGCAAAAAACTTTCTTGCTCTTTATTCATTTGTTTTGTTCCTCCATAATATAAATATTTGGGAAACATATTTATAAAAAAAATGTTTTAAACATTAAAACAAGCATCTTAAAGGTTTAAAATTATAAGGGCTTTTTGCCATTCTCAGCCCAGGTCACACACAAAAATATCCACCACAAAAATTACCACTGTCACACCTGGCCATGTGAGAGACAGGTGTGGTCTGCTCCTGTCTGGTTCCGGTGTATTTTTCCCTCTCTGCTCTTACACAATCCTTGTCTTGTTGGTGAGAAATAGTTGTTGTGGAAAGGTGATGCTCATTAAAGCAAAATTACAGTACAATTCTTTACATTCTCATTTCGTTTGTTCTCTACATTCCCTCTTTATCAAAATAAGATACTTGCTAAAATGTAATTAATATAGTAAATACACAATCTTTCTCTCTCGCTCCCTTTCTCTCTCCACCTCTCTCTCTCTCTCTTCTCTGGTGAGCTGAGTCATAAGCAAAAAAGGCAATAGATTAAAGCAGTAGATGTAGTTAGTACTACTAACTATATCCATTTATCTAAATTAATAAGAATGTTTCATATTACACAGCAGTGTAACATTCACTCTAAATAATAGAAATAATAGAACCTATTGTAATTTCAACTGTTATATTATTGGTGATATTTAACAATATCATATTTTTTTATTTGGCTGTGTGTTCAACATTAAAACAGAAAGTGTGTTTTTGCTTTTATGTGGAAAGTTTTAGATGAATATTTTCCTCTCATATTTTTTATATTTTCTCATGTTTGTGCCTGGGTTTGGTATTGAATGTTTAAGGATACTTTAATGTTTAAAAAATGTTTAAAATAAACTATTTTTAAGGTTATATATGAAATACAGCCCATTTTCCTTCTTTTATTTTCAAATCTGTCAATTTTTACTCAGCTGATTTATTCAAGCTTTCAATACCCCCTCCTCTTTTGCCTGTGCTTTTCTCAGCAAGCAGGAGGGTTTTACTTTACTCCTTTGTCATCCTAATTGATTGCATTAACCTTTTGAGTATTGAATTTCCTGTGCATCATGCCGAGCACAATGTGGAATATTATCATAATCCCCCCAAGTAATGGACACACGGCAATCAACAACGCTTTAGGAAAAGTACATCTTTGAAAGATGAAGCATCTTATTATTTACTATCAAAAGTCTCCCTTGGACTAGAAGGTCTAAAAAACTTTGAAACAATGTTGAGTTTTTATGTCTGTGTTTGTTTCACACAGCGTTCTTTTTTTTTAAATTGATGATCTCATTCCTAATGTATTAAATTATGCATAATTCAATACATTTTAATGTGAATGTTCAACATTGTAATTTTGTTAAAATATTTTATGATGATGTATTATAATGCAAAATTTGGGCACTACAAGACATATACTGTACTATGCTTTACATAAAGTTTTGTTCTCTCTCTGCCTCTCTCTTCATCTATCTGTTTGTGCATCTTTCAAATATTTCTTTAATATTGTTTTATATTTTATATTGTAACACTTTTACTTTAGTGAACAAACTTCTGCACAGTTGATCAACCATTTATGTATGTATAGTGACTATTTACTTTCCAATTTTCATAAGTAAAAAGAGAAAACATGGCATTAATGCTCACCTTTATTCAAATGTCTAAGAACACAGTTAATCATGTTCTGAAAAGCCAAGAAAGGGTATAGAATTGTCATAAATAAAAGTCTGCCCAGCGATAGATTGGCGCCCTGTCCTGGGTGTATCTGCCCAGCGCCCGAGACGTTCTCCCCTGGATGGGCATGGGGAACCCCACCGCGACCCTAATAGAGGATCAAGCGGAAGATAATGAATGAATGAATAAATAAAAGTCAAAAATAATAATAATAGGCACTGCCTTTCACTGCCATTCTCATAACACAACTTGTCTTTATTCAAAACCAGCATGTCTGCTGGTAATGGGACATCAAATAGTGAATTTATAAATCCCAACAAAAGGCACTATCTGGATATGGTTATAAACACCTGGCTGGTTTGTCCCATGCATTCTTTACACAGGATGTATTCAACTAAATTCTTAGAAGTTCTGTGCTGTAGAAAAAATTTGGGCCAAACTTAAAGACTGTGTCAAACTGACTTTTCAGGTTTTTAAGGGTGCCCAAACAACAGAATAAAGCATAAATATAATTGATTGTTGAGTAATACAGGAGCTGTGATATCATATTTCAGTGAAAACAATATTTGGTTGCTAGGAAACCAAAAATAAAATAAAAAATAATAATTAGAAAATAAATTAAAAGAGGCCCTATATGCTCAGGCACACTGACCTATAATCAATAATTATTGTAAGCTTTTCAAGCTTCAGCTTTTTCTGGTTATAGCTTTTAATAAAAAAATATCTAAGAAAATGTGTTAATTTTCTATATTAAAAAGATAAAAGTGATGTCACTATCTTAATTCTGGGCAAAAATATATTTTATATTGTTTTTGTGCTGGACATACCAAAGGATTTGGTTGAATGACTGGTCAAGGTCATTAAAGAGACAATGTCACTGGGGTTCACCTGCTAAAACCTCTGGCTTTCTTATTCAAATAGGCTAAAGCACAGAGCCACATGCTTATGTCAAAAAAGCATATTTTGACTAAAGATCATCTCTGATTATGAGGTTTGTGAAGCATAAGAAATCTAATTTGTCTTCTTATTAAAAATAATCTGTAATAGAACAACTTTTAATAGCATTTAAACATGCCACAGCATATGAAAGCCAATTGTTGAATTAAACTAAAGTGTATTTTTAGCATATAGTTAAATCATTTAACTAGAGCCTTTTTAACATAAACTTATTTTAGACCATTAAGTCTAATTATGTTATTTATGCTAATATCAATATTTCAATATTTACTTTTTCGTAGCATATCCATCTTTGCCATCCTGTCCACTTACCCTTTTCCAAGTAGCAATATGTGGACTAATTCTGACTGAAACATGGCAATGCTGGCCCACTGCTGGCACTGTCAAACTTCAGTTTGCCAAAAGCAACATAAAACCATTTAGATGGCCCACATGATTATTTACAATGATACACATTTTTATATAAACTTTTTAGTACATGTTAGAAGTGAAACTAAAGAGATTAATTGACTCCCGATTTAATTAGTAAAATTATTGTTTAAGAAAGACTTGATGACTTACCTCATAAAAGCTCAGATCAGAATCATCTTAGCTTCTCTATTGAAACTGGCATTCAGCGCATTGAAGTGTTAGATACAAATATAGTAACAGATTACACACACACACACTACTTCAAACTACATAGAGTTAGTGAGACATCTTGGACCACTTCTTGGTGGTTGTAAAGAGTTCATAAACCCCCACATGATCCTGAAAAGTAAGTCAATGTCAATGTCTTTAGTAGTTTAAATAGTAGTAGTTTAAATATGTGCATTGCCCAAAAGCTATATTTCACTTTCTTTCGTTGTTGTGCCAACACAAAAAGAAAAAAAAAAGAGCCTAAAAAGCACAAAGAGCAGGAAAATCCACATTCATATAGCATTGAGGTTTTATCCCACTTGGAGTTAGTAATTTTACTTACCTGTTACACTGAAAAAAGAGCATTATGCCCACCCAGGAGGCTTGGAGTTCATGGCCTGAACAAACCCACATGAATTCAACCTTGACCACCTTATCAAGGATTATGTTCACCCACTCTTTATCATTTAACCAAGTATTTTGATAACATTTCTATTTTCTTTGAGCTTTGTAGCTGTTCATGATAATACAATGGACAGTAGCACACTGCATGAAGCCATATTTAACAGATCTTAGATCAGGCATTTATGCTGTGACCCAGTCCCCTTCACACTGGTGACTGCCTGTAAATTTTCTGCTGCCCTTGCTATTCAGCCAATTACACTGAAAGAGCTTTAGTGATTTTTACCCCCTCCCACCAACCATTATTTATTTTCCAAATGAATACAATGTATCTGTGAAGGTTAAAAATGCTGAAATTTTATAGTGTTTATGATATAAACATTTTCCTGCCTGTCAACCATGCTAGAGTTGATCGATAGACTCTGCTTGCTTTATAAAAAAAAGATTGTAAATGACATCTTAGCTTTGTGATGGCCGCCCACTATATGCTTCGAATCTATAATCCATTATTCAGTATTTTACAGTTATAAAATATTAACATGTAAGTATCCACAAGGAGATTCTAGACAGATGACTGTGAAAGAAAACAGACTAGAATTGTGGAGCTTAATGCTATAAAAAGTTTAATTGTTTAAAGTTCAGTAGTATGTTTCCACCTAGTATTGCTTCTGTAGCTAAAATTTATAGCAGTTTGCTATTTTCTCTGCAAACCTAGAGAATGTGTAGACTTTTTCCTTGCTTTTTATGCAGTAAACTCTTTAACAACCTCCAGCCACACTATGTTTCAAATAACCTTTGTAAATATAAACAACTTTTTTTTTTTTTAATTGATTGTACAAAAAGTTTTAAGTCTACCAATAATAAGTCAATCCATACAACATTTCTGAACAGGGTTGCAGAGTAAGCATTTTTACATTTTGTGTCCTTGTTCCAAAGTTTGAATTAAATTTTTTTAAAGTCGTACCTGTGGGCCACTGCGGGCCACTTAATTGTTGCTCCTGGGATTATAGATCTTTGTGTGAAGCCAAAATTTCATGCACTCTATGGTGCTTGCAACATAGTCAGTAACATATTTTTAACTTCTATCTGTATTTTCTTCTGAAATGAAATGATGTAGGCTTGTAAACACTCTTAATTTCATTATTTAATCAGTAATGCAAAACTATGTATGCCAGAAATTTTGGTGATTTCAAATAAAGACTAAAAATTACTAAATTTCTAAAGACTAAAATTTCTTAACACAGAGACTTTTCCATCATTATTAAATAATTGTATAGATGTGATTGGCATTTTTCATTGTAACTGTCAAATATTGAGATTAGCAATAAAATATTTCAACTTTTACTAATAAAATTCCTTGTTAAGATATTTGGGATACATAAAAAAATGTATTTTATAGGCATCTGTGATTTATTTTGGATTTATTTTAGATTTATCTGTGATGTCTATTTGTATATTCATTCATTCATTCATTCATTAATTATCTCCCGCTTTATCCCCTATTAGGGTCGCGGTGGGGTTCCCCATGCCCATCCAGGGGAGAACGTCTCGGGCGCTGGGCAGATAGACCCAGGACAGGGCGCCAATCTATCGCTGGGCACACACTCACTCACACAGACACACTCTATATGGGGCAATTTGGAAAATTCAATTGGCTTGATCCATATTTTTGGACCGTGGAAGGAAACCGGAAAACCCGGAGGAAACCCACGCAGACACGGGGAGAACATGGAAACTCCACCCAGATGGGGATTCGAACCGGGAATCTCTAGCGCTGAGAGGCGAACATGCTAACCACTAAGCCACTGTGCCGCCTCTATTTGTATATTGCGTTCCATTATTAAAATCTTTATAACCAATCCCCAGAATAATAGTAAAATTTGTAAGATTAGTATAAATACTGCAGTACTATATTCTTAAGCAATCAAGTCTGTTTGTATTTAGCCTTTGTGTTAGGAAATTTTCAGTAGGAGTTTAGAAATTGCATTGTCTAATGTCACACCCCAAGATTACTAATTACTATTATGTTGTGAACATATGTAATATAGTTTTATTGGCAAACAAAATAAGTTTCAAATTTAGGAGTTTAGAAATTGCATTGTCTAATGTCACACCCCAAGATTACTAATTACTATTTTGTTGTGAACATATGTAATATAGTTTTATTGGCAAACAAAATAAGTTTAAAATTTGTGTCTTTTTAAATACAGCAAGAAAAAATGTTGACATTATAAAGCATTTACTGGTGCATACAAATGTGTTTGAATAATCTTGATTTGAATATTTTTAACCACATTTAATTGTACTTTTTAAAAAATAAAATAGTAATAACTTACTCATTTAAAAATAAGTAAAATGTAAAGCAAGAAAAGACTGTGTTTGTTTGGGTGTCGGGATGTAACACAGACCATGGCGGCTTCTCAGAATGCTGGCTTGCACCTCTTGCGCGTCCTTATTCCCTCTCTCCCTCCCTCCCTTCCCTCTCTCTGTTCTGTACTTGCTCCACACTGTCTGCATTTTGCTGCTTAAGTGTCTTCACATCCAGGTGAGGATTAGCCATAAAATCCCCAGTTTTTATCACCCGTTACAACAATCAGTTTTGTCTAAAAATTAAAAAGATCTCTATATATATCTCACACCATATGACACACAAAACAGATTATCTTTAATACCGGGCTTGCTTGAGTTGGGAGAAAAGAAGATTAAGGTTGAGTAACAATAAACATGCTGCTTCTGTTAGATCTCCTAACTCTCCTAACTTAAATGTTAATGTTTGTTCAGAAGGATTTTAACTGCTCTGCCCAAAAACTTGTGTTTTTTTTTACCAGAAACTGGACTGTTCTGGGTCATGGGGGTGCCAAAGCCTAAAACAGTACTCATAGTGCAAAATATGTTGTTTTACACAAGAATTTGTAGTGTAGACTGGTGTTTTGTTTTTTTTTTACTATTATTCTGCTCTGTTTTGGCCTGTAACAGTAGTGAGGGAGGAGACAAGCCTTGCAGGTGACTAAACAGGTGACTGTTTTTGTGCATGGGAAGAAGTAATGTTTTATCTCAGGTACTTTCTTGAAAAATACCTTTTGTAACAAAGCACACAAATAATAAATTCCAATTGAAGTCTAATTTTTAAGTTGGTTATGATAACATTGTGCGGTGAACAATTTTAATAATATTATATTACACTTACTATTTTGTTACATTAAACTACTCGTTATAATTAAAATGTTTCTTATTTTAACAAATTTTACTTGCAAGAATAGCAAAAGTGCAGTTTGTGGAAAGTAATGACTAAGCATTTTGTTTCATTATTTATTTTTTCACAAAAGTGACATTAAATTTTGTACTAGTGTAATGTTAACAATGTAACACTGTAATGTATTTTTTTAACTTGCTGTTTTCTCTTTCAAGATTACCCTGATTCCTAGAGGTTTTCTCCTCAATGCTCGAGCATATAAATTAAATTAAGGTGTCATTTAGTCAATTATAGCATCATAACTCAGAAGGGCAGACATTTGAAGACAGAGTGCATCTTAGTTAAGTTCATTTCCTTTGGTCCATGATCCTGGATTTGGCACACGGCACTCTACATCGAGCTGTCCAATAAGGCCTCACTAATTTTGTTTAAGATTGTATATCTTTACAGATCAACAATTTCCTTTCATCATGTTTTATTCTTGTTTTCCAGATGCATGGCTGCAGTTTTAACTCCTTGTTAAAGCTTCAGAGAATTTTATAATTTAGTAATTAAAATCTTTGATAGGCTCTAGAAATTGCTACTAATTGAATTTAATGAAAGATGAATTTCAATTTTATTAGATTACCAGGAACCCTGGCATAGGTATTTATGTGAAGAAAAACATACAAAAATATGCTGTGTGGGCTAAGATGGCATAATAAAATTAGAGATAATCAGATTTCTCTGTCATGAAATTCACTCTAATTTCACTCTAATTTTCCATTAGATAGCTAGTTTACAAATATTTGCTCTAGAATTGGAGAACCTAGCTGTCTAAACTAATTATAATCAGGGCCTTCATAAATGTGCCCTGTTTTAAATCCTGTATGGGATCAACATCAGTAAGATTATATTAGGACCTTCTGAATCCAGGAGAGATAGGACAGAAACAATGATTAGAGGTAGGGGTTGAAATCAAGCAAGTTGTTTATTTTTCAAATAAAGTCAAGGTTTTTGTACTAAAGATGTAAAGACAGAACAGCAAATATATAAACATAATAACATTAATTTATTTTTGTCTCATAATATACTCCTAGCTGAGAATAGATTTTTGTGAAGGTCATACCATGTAGCACATGAGTCCTTGTTCTTATTTAGGCAAACTATTTAAGTCTTTTAGATTACAAAAATTGTAGATTTTGTAGATCACAAAAAATATATCTAATCAATAATATTATAATAGCTAATAGCTAATTACAGGAATTGCCTGTTTACTGTTCATCCATGAATTCTTCTCTGGCCCTTTGGCAGACAAACTGTCCCATTCTTAAAAAAATAAGGGATCACGTTTAAAGTTCTAATGTTCATGTAAATAAATCATTCGGCTTTGCCTTTGTCTTAATTTTCCTTACAATATGTTTTGAACTAGGCTTGATCTTGACTAGATGCTTTTGTCCTTCAGAAACACGTTTTAATGTTATAGGAGGGCTTGGACTGCTTGTTTGTTTGTTTGCATTTTGTCTAGTCATTGTTTTTCTTTGGTTGATAATCTTAGTTACTGTTAAATACAGCCACTTATGTTCCATATTATTTGCACCCTTTTAGTTCTATATAAACTTTTCCTCTTTCCTTGTGTGTCAGGTTTTCATCACTTGAATTTACATCTTGTTGTTGATGTTGCATGTTTAATGGTTTATGATATTTAATTTTATTATTGCCTTCATCACTCCCAAACTCTAGCCTGGTTTTGTTCCCCCCCCCCCCCTCACAACTGCACATGCTGCAGTTTGTAACAGACCAAAAACCCGTTTACAAATGAACTATAACTCTGTATTGGATTTTCTTTCTCTCTTTTCCTCACTCAAAGTGAAACCTTACCTTTTTCCAGGCTTTGCATTGTAATCCCCTTCCACCTAAGTTGTCCAGGTCCTATCCTGCCCGATAAGGATGTGTTTTCAACTGGGGATGTCAGTCAACCTCCCTGTTTTGTACACTTGGCTGTGGACATCGCTTCTCCTTTCTGCTCTGCTGCTCCTGTCGCTTTCACCTGGCTTTTGCATTGCACTGCATCTCAGGATGGCTTTTGCGTCACAACTCAGGATGGATTTTGAGCCAATATGCTGGACGGCTTTGTGCCACAATACAAGATGGCTTTCCCACTGCTACTCAGGACAGCTTCTCCACCGCTTTGTCGGATGGCTTCATGCCGCAATGCAAAATGGTTTTGTGCTGCAACGCAAGATGGCTTTCACGCCACTACCCAGGATAACTTTCGAGCCACAATGCCGGAATTTTACCCGCCTTGTGGACATTGTCAACATTTACTTCTCAGAAGAAGAGTTGTGTTATCATGTAGTTATTTTATGTTAAAATAGTTACAAACCTAGTTAAGATAAAAGAGTGTGAACTTTAGCATTTTCCATTCCAACCATCACTAGTCTCACCAGGATATATGGCTATAAACAAGTTGTATAATAGACCTCTAGATTACAGGAGCACAAAAATAAACCTCTTAGCGAAATTTTCATATTGGCTATTGTTAATTCTCATAAGTCCATCAGGAGAGCATTGAACAACAGTAGTGTAAATGGATGGCTGTCCAGTATGCCACTTTTGAGCATCTGCAGTTGGCTAAAAATGACATGGGCATGTCAAAGGCTATTTTAGCAAGAATAATATATAATATATTTTTTTAAATAAAAATGAATGCTGCTTTTACGCAAAAAAATTTTCTCTACTTTCTGTTGTTATTATTAATGTTTTGCTATATTTGGGTCGGTGGCTTATTGGTTAGCACGTTCACCTTTCAGCACTAGGGATTCCCAGTTCGAATCCCCATCTGGGTGGAGTTTCCATGTTCTCCCCGTGTCCGCGTGGGTTTCCTCCGGGTTCTCCGGTTTCCTCCCACAGTCCAATAACATGGATCAAGTCAATTGAGTTCTCCCAATTCCCCCATATAGAGTGTGTACAGTATGTTTGTGTGAGTGAGTGTGTGCCCGGCGATAGATTGGCGCCCTGTCCTGGGTCTATCTGCCCAGCGCCCGAAACGTTCTCCCCTGAATGGGCATCGGGAACCCCCCCCCACGACCCTAATATAGGATAAAGTGTAAGATAATGAATGAATAAATAAATTTGGGTCAAGATGACTTACAATTTTTGAAGGAATAGATTTTTAAATTGCACAGATTTGAAAGGAAATGGTCAGGACATTGTGTACATCTGTACACATAATGTCTGACTAAGAATTGGTGGGGTACAAATTATTTAGCGATCGTTTTGTAACCTTTTTTAGTTTAATGAGAATTAACAACTCCTCTGAGTTCCTGAGTTCTTTGTTAATATCATGACATTTGGCTCATCATCTTCAAATTTTAAGCTATTCCAGAAAAGTCACATATTTTTGCCACACGCAGATATTATTTTATTATAATAAAATAATATATATAAGGCTGCAGGAAAATTGCACACTCTGAACTGGCCCATTTGCAGTAAAAATGTGCAGGAAAGGTTAGATTTTTTACTCCACATGACCCTGGGCCTAAAGCACAAAAGTTCCTCTTTTTCAAGAGGACACAGGCTTTTGTCCTAGAAGGCAAGGCACTCAGAGCGGGTGGCCATCAGATCAGCCCCTCCCGGAGTGTGCGGTCAGGGGCAACAAAATGTCTGGCCCCTGCATCTCTTTGACTGATGCTGCTCTGCGATGACACACAGGGCCACAACTTGGCCCCATGTCACCATGTCCTTATGCCCCAAGCATTTGATCATAATAACCAACATCAAATGCCATTCAGCTCATTTCTAAAAAAAAAAACTGACCTGGCAGCAGGAAAGAAAAAGTTTAGCCACTCCTTTTGTCACAGTGTAAAGTGCGGTCTTCATTTAGTTTAGATGCCTGTCTGAAACCCTAGCACATATATTATGTGACAATGTTTGGATTTTTTTTTTTTAAGAAAATAGAATGATATTTTTAAATTTGTAATTTTTATATTCCTTGAAAAAAAGGGGAGTACTTACAATTTTAAGAATTCAATGTGCCATTCATTTATTGCAACTTGTTGTTTAAATACATTTTCATGCATAATAAATGAAGTCAAGATAATATGACTGATGTATGTAAGCTCACCACTTGCTGGTTAAAGATGGAAACAGGTGACCATTGTTTGATTATGACTCATAGACCTAATTACTGAATCAACGAAAACCTGTTTGCTGCATGCTGTGCCATATGACAGCAGTTTGCAAACAGGAACTGGAGATTCAGTCATTTCACAGAATTATAAGGCATTACCTAAAATATGTATTTCCCCTTTTTAAAAGCTGCTTTCAGTAGTCATTTTTCTTTTCTTCTTTTTAGGTATTTTTTGTCAACGGCAGGCATAACATGTCCCTTTGTTTTGTTTTATTCACAGTTGAACATCAACTGTATTACTACTATACAAAATAAATTTCAAAAATTCACTTTGCATGCCAGGTTTGAAGAAACTGCCAGGCAAATAAGGGCCTTGTCTTATAAAGTATTCATTGCCACCTGGTAACTGCTACCGTTTATTATTTCACCTGAAATTACAATGAACAGTGATACCTTATCAGGGGACAGAGGTAGGGGGTGGGGGAGTAAACAGAAAGGGAGTGAGCTAATGTTTTATATATATATATATATATATATATATATATATATATATATATATATA
>JAFMOD010000962.1:1027017-1080745 GCA_019802435.1 Corydoras maculifer
GTGTGTGTGTGTGTGTGTGTGTGTGCATACTGGCCTAGCACACAAATAATAGCTCCTTTGCAGTGGTTATCTCCATCAAAGTCTAATGTAAAGGGGGACTTACAAAGACAAAACAGATTAACTGCAGTCTGTGACTGTAGAATTAGGACATGCACCTACATGGTAATTGAAACAGATAAACTTGACGGGCTGATTGATGTTTATGTCTGTGACACCTTCCATATAAAGAAGATGCAACAATTAATGTAACATATTATAACATATGTTATATATGTTATATTTTATAACATATTATAACATATTTGTAAAAGTTCTATTAAAGCCTATTATACTCTTAGATTATCAGTTTGCTGATGTATTGTAATACTCTATCTCTGCCCTGAGTATGGGAGGGGTGATGATGTGCACTTGGCAGTCCTAAAATACTTTATGTATTTTAAACTCTGCACACAAATGCCATCAATCTGTTTAAAAATGTACATTAAGATTTTATTGCTGATTGCTAGTTAGCTAAAAGATCATGTATGGGTACACACACTAAATATTATATTGTTTTGTGAATTTTTGTTTTTTGTATTGATTAGCAAAAAAGCATATTACTGTGTCATAATCTTTCACAGAAAGTGCATCTGCTCTGGAACAACTATAGGCCGATGTAGTGTTCTGTTAGATAATTGACTGCAAACAGAGGTGCCGGCATCTAAAAGCTCCCCTGACACAGGTCCCTCCCCAATGTGTCCCCCAAACCCCTCTAGCTCCCCTAACCCCCACTCTCAAACTGTGTGTTTTTTCATGGGGTATTCTATTCACTGGGGTCAGTAGCAGCAATAATTACTGTCTGTACATGATAAATCTAAGGCCCAGCTGTTCCATTCTGTCATAGAGGCTACATGGCATCTCTGCTGCAAAGGGTTGGGGGTAAGCATGAGGGCTCAGTAGTTTGCTGTTTGACTGAATTTTTTTAGACTGTAACATGATAGGATTACATGGTTTATGGCCCCACCTGTTAAGAAGCTGTTAACAGAACAGTTGCAATTCATGGCAAGGACTTTTTTCAAACACAATCTTTTTAGGAGATTTAATATTTTGTTTTATTGATTGTAACTTGTAAAAAAAAATACAAAATGTTATGATATTGGTTTGGTTATTTGCTTGATGAGTGTTCACAATGCCATCAAATACTTAAACAGGTCAGTCTGTTCTGTTTCTGTTTGTTAATACTGCCTTCTAAAGTCACTGTAAATCTAAGGTAACATAAATTATGATGGCAAAATTAAAAAAAATGTTACATGTTCCTTTTACTGACTCACTAAGTGATTGGGTATCTTGCAAATAGTGTCAAACACAATGTCATTTAACTAGCAAACAAGAAACTTGACACCAGGCTTGTGAAGTATTATTTTTGCAATTTTATGTTCATCTATTCATATGTATTGAGTAATGAATTAAAAGCCACCCAAGGCCATCCAAGCCAGCTTTGTGTCTCAACATGATTTAGATATTTTCCACAAGTGCCCGGAACACATTTAATGCCACCTTCTCTTTCATGGCCGAGAAAAGTAAAATATGAAATACTGTTACATTTCAAGTCTAGATTAACCATTTTCATTGGAAAAGGTTTGGTAAACTAGTATTGTATGGTTTGTTAAATACAGTTAAAAGAGAGATGCAAAATTTTAATGACTTGGTAAATACTTTATTACTTCATGACCATATTTGGTTTGTGTTGGCCAGCCACTTTGTGTGAGCTCTCAACACCTGTCGCCCTCTTGTGCTTGGATTTTCTATATTTGGCTTTAAGCTGCTTCATCATTTGCTGAAAAAGGACACTGCTTGTCCCTGAAAAAAAATATTGAATAACTTTGTCAAAAAAAAAGAGTGAACAAGAAAAAACTGTAGTTTTTTAAATATATTTCCTTAGACATGTATATTTTTCATCAGACCTGTAAAACTGATATCATATTATCTATACTTAAAAAAAAATCCATAGTAGCATATTTCTACAACTGACAGCAGTCTTATCGAAATTAGGGCGGAGACGAGGAGGAAAGAAATGTTTAATAATGATATTTCAGGAAGCTTTATTAGTCCTGATAAGTAATCTGTGCCTGCTGATAAATGAAAGAACAAACTGACTTTTAGTCATTTTATACCTGCAGAATTTTGAGGGTTCACAAATTGTCCTATTTGTGCAAATTCCCTTTTGTAGCTACCCTATAGAGAGAAATAAGCATCACAACCCTTTAATTGTTTGGGAAGCCTGGCCTTTTTCCCCTCTCCCCTGCTTCATTTCAGAGATGGGCTTCAGCTGCCCAAGAATGGCATTAATTTTTTTATTACCTGTTTGACTCTCAAGCCTTATTACTGTTGCCCCTTTATGTTCACCGTCACCGTGGAAACTGGATGAATAAACGTCCGCAAAAGAAAATGAGTTGATTAAACAGGTCACTCTAGCAAAACAAATTCGCTCGGCCGAGCTCAATTTGTGTGCCATGTGCCTGACTTAACAGTTTGCTTAACAAGCATGTTGTCTGGAAAGGCATCAAAAAGAGAAAGTGAACAAAGCGTGATCTGTTAAGGAAAAGTAGATGCAAATTATAAACATGTTGTGTTACATACATATTTTGTACCATAAAATCTGACTTCTTTGCTTTACATATTGAGTTCATAAAATGATTTAAACATAAAATATTTATTCATATATTTTGTACATTATAATAAATAATACCTACCGTCATCTAAGTGTTTTTACTTACAAATGTAATGTCATGTCTGTTTTGCTCCCAGCCTTTACTTTTTAGTTTCTTATTTGTTTGTTTAAATATATATATATATATATATATATATATATATATATATATATATATATATATATATATATACATATATATGTGTGTGTGTGTGTGTGTGTGTGTGTACTAACAGTTTTTAAATTTGTGAGAGCACTACTACCATACTGCAGAAGTGTCTGTTGCAGAAACTGAAAAGCCCTTGTGCATTATTGATGTTTTAATTTGTGCAAACGCCGAAGTCTTTGTTAACTGATTATAGTACGTTAAAGATAGCAAAGGTTCTTTGGACAGAAACAGAAGCTAGTTGTCAGGTTCAGGGGAGTGCGGCCCTATCCTATCCTATGCCATGAATATGAAAAAAAGTTAAATGTGTCAGATAAAAAGGTCACTTGATCTATTGTTCTTACATTTTTACTTATGGTGGTGGTTTATAGGCATATTACTTCTCTTATCAAAAAAATATTTGATGTAAATATAATAGAACTGACCTGAAAAGCCCCATAAGCAAATAAGGTGTGTCACACCAGCAGCTGACCTTGGGAAAAATGCTCTAGTAGATTATAAATGCCTTATGCAAGAAAAACAAACTCATAAAACAGTAATTTCGAAAGTAAGTTGCATAGTGTAAATGATGGTAATAGGCTGGCATATCTATACCTTAGCATATCACACATTTTTCTATTAGATAAATCTTTTTGAATGTAATTAGTACTTTTACTTTTTCATAACTTTTACAAAATAAAAGTATATGTCAGTCATCTTTATTGTTAGACAGGTGTCTAGACAGGTATTATACATTGTCTGAGCTAATTTAGTTAATGCTTGGTTATTTCAAATGAATTCATTCATTCATTATTTTCCACTTTATCCTATATTAGGGTTGCGGGGGGTTTCCCCATGCCCATCCAGGGGGTTCGTTTCGGGCGCTGGGCACCCAGGACAGGGTGCCAATCTATCGCTGGGCACACACTCACTCACACATACACACTCTATATGGGGGAATTTGGAGAACTCAATTGACTTAATCCTTGTTTTTGGACTGTGGGAGAAACCGGAGAACCCGGAGGAATCCCACGCGGACATGGGGAGAACATGGAAACTCCACCCAGATGGGGATTCGAACCAGGAATCCCTAGTGCTTAGAGGCAAACTTGCTAACCACTAAGCCACCGTGCCGCCAATGAATATAATATATAATAAAAATAACATTCTGCAACTCTAAAAAGTGACGGTCCTGTGGGTGCTGTGCAGGGTAAGGTACAGGGGATTTAAATGTTTTGTATTGAGGAATATGAGGAATATGGGCAATGGTCAGGCATTGTACACCTGCAAAATTTTGTGTAAAATTAATAAAAGTACAATATTAGAAATTTTACTTATGTGAATACAAATAAAAAGCACAAAAACACACATGCAGGCACACTGTGTGTTGAATCTGACTTTATGAATTTTTTTCTTATAAAGATTTAACAGCGAAATACAGCCCAAATCTCAAATATTATAATAAGTACCTGCTCTCAGTGATGGAATCTGACCAGTAAGGAATTAAAAGCTAAACAAACATATAAAGCTTAAAAAAAGATAATTTTATGTATTTTATGAGAAAAATGTAATGCTTAAAGTTTATTTTGTTTATGCATGTTGTTTATTGAGTATGGAACAAACATTGCATGCATTTTATGTTCAAACATTATAATATTGGACATAAAACAAAATGCTTTGTAAACAATGAATCACACATTTTTATATACATTTTTGTACTAGTCGTAGAAACTCACTAATGATTGTGGATATTTTTAAGACTCACTTGCTTATTTGATAATAGCATATCCGTGTACTGTTATAACTCATTATGCTTGTTTTTGAACTATGACCATTTGAACTATGCTTTGTTTGGATAACAGCAATATTTCATTCCTAAAGAGATTAGGTTTTGTTTCAACTTCTTCCTTATTAGTTTTGCAGTACCTAAGAGGCAAAAAATCTCAAACCATATACTGAAGGCATTAAAATTTTGTTTTGTCAGCTTCAAGATGCCTATATGTGGCATCAAAGTTTAAAATCAAGCAATGATTTTATAACTATCACTCAATAGTGCATAATTAAAAGGTTTTGTCAGTTTTATCAGTACTAGAAGAAATATCTGACTGCTTTGTATATGGTTGTGGCATTTGTATTTTATTCATGAAATTTGTGTGTCTGTGTGTGTGTGTCTGTTTGTATACATGCATGCACATATTTATTGGAATTTTACTTTGAACTTCTCAATTTCCTACTGCCTACTGTATTCTAATGTCAGTATGTCAGTTTCTTGAAGTGAACATTCATACATTATTAGTAAGTTTGGTTATGTAATCATAAGTGTCTAATTTCATAAGTTAAAGTAAAAATCATTAGTTATTTTCCTTTAAAATAAATGTTTTATATCATATCAACAGTAATATTTAGATGCATAGACAAGTTGCATTTAAAGTGCTATAACTCGTTTACCCAATCAGTCTAAAATTAACCGAAATAGACAGTTAAGCGGGTACTAAAAATCAATGAATAATTCATATCCTTGTTCATGTCCTTGAACACATTATGTGATCTCTCTCAATGTTGGATCTCACAGGATAAATGAGCATGACCAATCCATACTCTCTACACATTACAGTAATTTAAATGGCAGCTATAAACACATTGTATATATATTTTTTTATATTTTTCTGTCTATAAAATATTATGATTTATTATAATTAAGGTATTTGAAAGTAACCAAATAAGTGTTCAAAAGCAAAATATTTATGTTAAAGCATTTATTGTTTAAGTGAACTACATATGTGTATTTTTGTGACACCTCTGTTTTAGATGACACAGTATGATTAGTGGAGGAAGGATTAACAGATAAGTTTCCAGACATTCACACAGCTAATATATTGAAAATACAACTAAGCTTTTAAAAATGTATTGTATTTAACCATAATTAGGTTTTGTAATTCCGGATCCCGAACATGCTGAGAATCAGCCTGGGGTTAAATCAATCAAAATGATGGGTCATTGATCAGCCCTTCAAAATGTTGCAGTCAGTTTGAATGGCATTTGAGGCCACTGTTATGGCTTAGTGGAGGGGGAAAATAATGGAATAGTGGTTTGCAATAAGTTGATTTTGAATTTTGAATTTGTTAAATATTAAATAAGTTTAACAGATCTTCAAAGACATAAGGGTTAATATGAAACATACATTTTAAAAAAATGTATCCACAACAAAACATTGATAATAAACATACAACAAAATTCCTATATTCAATAGGCTATGGCTTTCGTCCAAATGCTTGAAATTTGTTTTGTGGATGGATGAGTCCAAATTAGTTTTTTTTGTTTTTTTTGTTTTAAATAAGTAGCATATGTTTAAAGAAAAAAAATGCATTCCCATTAATGTTCAACTGTGGATTTTTGCAGTTCAAACTCAAAAAGAGTTTAGAGTTGGTTTGGAACCTGTTTTAGCACACACACACACACAGACATGCAGTGTGTGTGTGTGTCTGTGTGTGTGTGTGTGTGTGTGTGTGTGTGTGTGTGTGTGTTTGTGTGCGATGTGTGTTTGTGTGTGTGTGTGTGTGTGATCATTAACTTAAAAGTGCTTAAACCTTTGCATGCCTCTGACTTGAAAACAGAATATTTAATGTTTCATATAATAAATTTGTCAGCACAGATCAAATCAGTAGTTGGCTGAAGAAACTCCCCTGTCTCATAGCAATGATGAGGTTGTGTCATGATTAATTTAGTCATTCTTTGTTGATGGGGTAGATTCACACACACTACCATTCGCTCCCCTGAAGTGATGCTGATGGTCATTTATAAGGACCTTTTCTTAACCTATTTACACTAAAAGCAAGAACATAAAAGTCTGACTGTTAAGAGTTGCATGGGCTATAAAATTGACATTTCAAGAATATTCTGTACAAATAAATACATTTCAAATAAATAAAGTAGCAAGATATGCTATAATTGACATCAATTTGTCACATAAAGAGCGGGTTGTGTCTTTTGAACCCACAAAATGTATGTAATTTTTTTTAAAAGTATAATAGATAAACAGATTTATACTTATAGGTCATTATTTTTTAAGCATTTGCATATATTCTCAGAAAGCAGTTGTTTACCTTTTTTACTGTTGTATCATTACTTAACAGTAATTCAGTAAAGGACATTCTGTCACAGGGCAAGAGATTCAAATTTAGAGGAAGGGCCTTCATACCAGTTGTCTGATAAGATAGAAGGCAGCACATGGTCTGTTGGCTCCACAATGTGACATGTATTGAAGCAGCTGGTCCCTGCCAAATGATTGCTCCTTTTTTTTTGGCCCATGAATAAGGGATATTTAAAAGATTGTACAACTGGGGTTGCAGAGTCCACATACCATGGTATAACATTATTAACCCATTTAATAAAGCAGTAACTAATAGAAAAAGAAACATTTAATGCTGTTTTTCTAATTATGCATAAATATAAAATATCAAAATAGATCAAATTCACACTACTACCTGTTTGTTTCCTTTAGTCTTTTTTTAATCCATTTGCATTATGTTGATCTGCAAGGATGCCAGTGTCTGTTCCAATTATATTCCACTTAATACACGTAACCTCAATTAACATGCAATCAAGCACAGATAAATCATGTCCTTTAACTTACACTCTGCTGCACCATGTTTCCTCTGCATTATTTAGTTTTTTCCATTAGCATGTTTTATTAACTGTGCTATTGCATACAGCTGAATATGTTTGTAAATCTCATGTATGCTTTTGTTATTTTTATTTAGTTATTGTCAGTAAACAAATCTTAAATGTTAAACAAATGTTCAAAAATACTTCCGAAAATTCCTGCCAAAAACTACCTTCACTTCCATTATGTCCCAAACTTATTCTTTTTTCATTCACTGTCATGTTAGCTGTTTTTTGGTTAATGGTCTATACATGTTTTTTTACACCCTAATTTAGGAAGATCTAATTGGGCTTTGATGTTGACAGGTAACAATGGAATTGCTAGGCATAGAAAATGTCATTTTTAATATATATATATGGTCTTTTGTAATTACAAGACGATCTGGTGTCATATCATTTGTCATATATTGTCATATATTAAACTGATGGTGCCAGATAAGTTTCGTTCGATAAGGTTTGTTCGCTACTTAATTCCACAATCATCATTTTAGCTAATTGTTCTTTAGGTGCAGCACAACTGAAATGTATTATTATTATCAACAGTATCGAGTTTAGTAGTTTATATGAAACAAATAAAAAGAATGACATAGGCAGCTATCGAATGACTTTCAATTCATACACAAATTTTTACTACCAGTTTCAACAACATAATTTTATACAAGGGCGGCACGGTGGCTTAGTGGTTAGCACGTTCGCCTCTCAGCGCTAGGGATTCCCGGTTCGAATCCCCATCTGGGTGGAGTTTTCATGTTCTCCCCGTGTGTGCGTGGGTTTCCTCCGGGTTCTCCGGTTTCCTCCCACAGTCCAAAAACATGGAACAAGTTAATTGAATTCTCAAAATTGCCCCCTATAGAGTGTGTCTGTGTGAGTGAGTGTGTGCCCAGCGATGGATTGGCGCCCTGTCCTGGGTCTATCTGCCCAGTGCCCGAGACGCGATCCTAGTAGAGGATAAGCGGGAGATAATGAATGAATGAATGAATTTTATACAATTTAATTATTAGTTGTGAATTTTACCATCCATATTTCGTTGTGTGTAAAATAAATTATAAATACTGAAATTACAGTAAATTAAAAACTTTTCAGATTATAAACAATACTTTTATTATTATTATAGTTATTTTTTATTATTTCTAGCAAAGGTGCCAACATTGCTATCTTAAATAGATTAGAGATTTAATAACATGCTAAAAACTGCTGGTATATCTCTAAATATTTGCTGTCAGTCATAAATGGTTTGCTCGTAACACACCACTCAAACTTGCGCATATATCTGTTTCCTGGGGCATAACAATGAAGAATTGGGGTACAAGGACTCATTATTAACCCACATTGTCTTTTACTTTTTTAATCTGACATTCACTCTGCAGTCACCACACCAGTCATGCCCTAGGACACTATAATTTCTTATTATGTTCAAATGTACGTGCAAGTTAGTACTACTGTTTCTGCAGGGTGAGACACTTGACTTTTGTGTCACACTATTAAGCAGCAGTAATTCTCCAGGTACACTGGAAGGCATTGTTTAAATAAATCCACAATTTAAAATAAAGTATGCTATGAAAAAGTTGTTTCTGTTCTAATCTTCAACACTTGAGTTACTGTCATTAACAGTAGTTCAAAAAGTAGGTGGCTTTATTACACAACTTACAATTTTAGGAAATTTTATTTTGTTAATTGTTTTTTAATATTTCATTTTTTTTTTTACTTTTACATTAATATTGTATTTATGTTCTATTATATTATTTTCAGTAATGTGGCTTCAAAAAAGCCAGTAAAATATGAGTAAAATTTGATTTAGTTCTCATAATTGTCTCTTTCTCTTGTTTAGGGTAAAGGCAGGGGATTTAAAAACTTTCTATTTCTATTGATTTCTATTGTATTGACATTATTTTTTAACCATCTAAATAAAGTCATGGGTTAAATCATTTGATAATCCTAAAATAACTGAAATCTATAATGTTCTAATCTTAAAAGAGATTACACAAATTTGCTTTAATTACCTCTATATTTAACATTACTTACTGATCGGGATTCTGTGGAGGTTCATGTACTTTTTTCTCCAGAGTTTTCTGTGTATAAAGAACATAGAAATTGTCATGGGCATCGTTGACTGCAAAAGTCTTCGAAGTCCACAAAATAACCAACAGTTGGAGCCTTTCTGTCAGTGAGATGATGGTCTTCATAGCAGAGCCATTTCTACGAGCAACACTCTGCCCAATTTGTGCATTGATCGAGATCAAAAATCTGCTGTTCCTGCAATCAAGGAGACAATGTCCCGTAACCGCTACAAAAGACATTATGAAATCTTTGCATTTTGACAACAAGGACACCTGTGCTGAACGTGTGAAGACTGAAAGATTTGCTGCGGTTTTGGACATCTGGCAATATTTCGTAAAATTGCCATATGTTTTACGTTCCAGGCCAAGACATTACTGTTGACGAGCAGCTGTTTTCAACCAACGCACACTGTCCTTTCCTACAATACATCTCAACTAAGCCTGATAAATTCAGCATAAAGTAAATTCTGGATTGCTGCAGAGTTAATAATGAAGTATAACTACATATTTTGAAAAGGACCCCAGTACTTCCAAGGTAAAAAAACTGGTCGAAGACGTCAAGAATCTCATCTATTCTGATTAAGTTTTGGTTAATCCTCTTCTAGGATCGTGGTGGGGGTTTCCCTTGCCCATCCAGGGGATAACATTCAAGCACTGAGCAGATACATCCAGGACAGGGTGCCAGTCTATTGCTAATACACACTTACTCAAACAGACACACACTAAATAGGGGCAATTTGGATAGTGGTATTGTAGAGCAGCCAATTCACCTTGAACCCATGTTTTTGGACTTTTGGAAGAACCCACAGAATATCCACATGGACGTGGAGAGCACAAGGAAACCCAGATTGGAATTTTAAGCTGAATTCTCTGCGCTGACCACTATGCCACCATACCACAATGTCAAAAAACTTATGGAGCCATTTATGAGCAAGAGCAGAACTGTCAACACAACTTCTTCATTTCTATTGATAAACCACAACACAACTAGGCACAATAAACAAAAGTAGAGATTCCCTCTCCCAAGGGCCAAAACGCCAAGGGCCAGGCTAAATTCTTCACAACAGTTGATGCTGACTGTGTATGCTCCCAAAATGATCTCAGTTCTCAGCACCATGCACCAACATGTGCCTATTTGCCAATGGGCACAAATGGAAACTAAACACTATTACGTATTACAACTATATAATGTATGGTATTTAATTATTTATAGTATAAATGCTGGAAAGGGTCATGAAGAAAAAGCAACATCTTTCACCTGCTCCTGGAAAAGACAGGTGCGGTGCGGTGTCAGGTGCGGAGGCATTATATATATATGTATTTATAAAATGGGTAGTTTCATTCCTTAAATATAATTGGCTGAGCTGTTTGTCCAGCTGTGATATTATTGACAATGCACACCGCTTAACATTCATATTAATTCATGGCATACAATACAATTATTTTAAATCATGTACCATAAATGAAAATACAGATTAATATAAACAGCAAGCCGATTCCTGATAATCATTAAAACTGTTGAAGCTGTTGTTTTTAAATTGTGTACTGTAATATGGCTACTTTAAAAAAAAAAAAATTAACGGCTATCCTGTTCAGCAATCAAAATTCGCTTTGTGGAAGACCAGTTTATTAGCTGATTTTCTGTTCAATAGACACAGTTATGTGTCTAACAAACCTTTGTTTTTTTTTCATTATAGTGTGTTCTTAACCATTTTTATAAAAGCAATGATGCACTCTAGGTTGTGCATTATTGTGAATAATTCATGGAAAAGAAATGTAACGGCTTTGCTTCATGCCTAAAAACACCTCTTTCCCATTATTTATTAACAAAAATTAACCCCCTCACACCTTATTGCTTAAACATATTGTACCAATAATATTGTATTGTAAAATCTAAAGTGTACACTTTCTTTACTTCTTCTGATAAATTTTTGGCACTTATAGGCAACCTTTAAGCCGGGCCCAAATCTATGCCAGTCAGCAATGATTGCTTTCCCCCCAAAAAATTTTGGTTTAGTTTAGAATATCAACCTAAAGCTGTAAATGATAGGTGGAGCTAAGAATAGGTTATGGATATCATATATCTGTGTAATTTTTTTTTGGCTATATAATAAGTACTACAAATCTGTATGCAATGAATCTTAAAGTCTGGTTTTAAATTACTTTATTATCTAAGTAGATTTATTAAATTCATCTGCGTTGCAAACAGGGTTAGACTCTTTAAAAGCGGCAGAGATTGCAGGTTACTCAGTTAAGAGGTGAAATGCCAGCACACACCTTTATCTACAGGGATTAATTAAACTCAAAAGTAATTTTTTTTAATTGTAGTGTAAATTGTTTTTAATTGATTTTCAAAGATAATTATTTAGAATCACAAACAGTTACAGGAAGGCTATTTCAAAGTTGAGGAACCCTGTAGCAAAACACCAGCGATAATTTTATTAATTCTAAACCAGTGGAGCTCACGTGTTGGATTTTACAATTGAATGAGTTCACTCACAACAGTGTTCCAAGACAAACACTGAAAGTTTAGTTTAGTTTAGTTGTCATTTGTCATTCCTCCAAATTTTCATTGCGCCCATGCAAAAGCTGAAGATAATGGATGAATGAATTCATTGTATCAAGAAGCCATAGAACAATTATAGCCATAGTTTTCAAGTTTATATATATTACTAGCCCCTTCTCAGCCCAGACTCATGATCACATTACCTGCAAATGGTATACAGGTTTATTATGCATATCAAAACAATTTCCACATCAACCATAAGTTAGTTTAACTTTAGTGCTAATCACTCTTAACGACCAATACCACTGGTGTTGCTAGCTTTTATTACATAAAGTGGTGAGACATCTTGAGACACTTCTTGGTGGTTGTAAATCGTAGTCGTAATAGAAGCAACTGTTTGGATTTGTATAAGGAATACACACACACACACACACACACACACACACACACATACATATACAGACAAAAACACAGACTTTCATAATTCATTACAAGATTTATTTTATATAGTGCTTTTATGTACAGTCATGGCCAAAAGTTTTGAGAATGATACAAATGTTATTTTTTACAAAGTCTACTGCTTCAGTATTTGCATATACTCCAGAATGTTATAAAGAGTGATCAGCTTAACAGCAATTAATTGCAAAGACAATATTTGCCTAGAAAATGAACTTCATCCCCCAAAACACATTTCAACTTCATTGCAGCCCTGCCTTAAAAGGATAAGCTAACATCGTTTCAGTGATTGCTCCATTAACACAGGTGTTGGTGTTGATGAGGACAGGGCTGGAAATCAGTCTGTTATGAATAAGTAAGAATGACACCGCTGGACACTTTAAAAGGAGGCTGGTGCTTGGCATCATTGTTTCTCTTCTGTTAACCATGGTTATCTCCAAACGTGCAGTCATCATTGCACTGCAAAAAAATGGCCTAAAAGGGAAGAGTATCGCAGATAGAAAGATTGCACCTCAGTCAACAATCTATCGCATCATCAAGAACTTCAAGGAGAGAGGTTCCATTGTTGCCAAAAAGGCTCCAGGGCGCCCAAGAAAGACCAGCAAGCGCCAGGACCATCTCTTAAAAGTGTTTCAGCTGCGGGATCGGGCTACCAGCAGTGCAGAGCTTGCTCAGGAATGGCAGCAGGCAGGTGTGAGTGCATCTGCACGCACTGTGAGGCGGAGACTATTGGAGCAAGGCGTGGTCTCAAGTAGGGCAGCAAAGAAGCCACTTCTTTCCAGAAAAATCTACAGGTACAGACTGATATTCTGCAAAAGGGAGTGGACTGCTTAGGACTGGGGTAAAATCATTTTCTCTGATGAATCCCCTTTCCTATTGTTTGGGACATCTAGGGCAACAGCTTATTTGGAGAAGACAAGGTGAGTACTACCACCACTCTTGTCTCATGCCAACTGTAAAGCATCCTGAAACCATTCATGTGTGGGGTTGCTTCTCAGCCAAGGGAATCGGGTCTCTCACAGGCTTGCCTAAAAACACAGCCATGAATAAAGAATGGTACCAGAATGTCCTCCTAGTGCAACTTCTCCCAACCATCCAAGAGCAGTTTGGTGATCAACAATGCCTTTTCCAGCATGATGGAGCACCTTGCCATAAAGCAAAGGTGATAACTACATGGCACAGGGAACAAAACATAGAGATTTTGGGTCCATGGCCTGGAAACTCCCCAGATCTTAATCCCATTGAGAACTTGTGGTCAATCATCAAGAGACAGGTGGACAAACAAAAACCTACACATTCTGACAAAATGCAAGCATTGATTGTGCAAGAATGGACTGCTATCAGTCAGCATTTGTACAGAAGTTGATTGAGAGCGTGCCAGGGAGAATTGCAGAGGTCTTGAAGAAGAAGGGTCAACACTGCAAATATTGACTTGCTGCATTAACTCAATCTAACTGTTAATAAAAGCTTTTGTTACTCATAATATTATTGCAATTATATTTTTGTATGTGATAAAAACATCTGACAAACACACATAAAAACCAGAGGGCAGCAGATGTGAAATGTGAAAATATAATATTTGTGTCATTCTCAAAACTTTTGGCCATGACTGTAGTACTTTACAATAAGTCTTTGTCTCAAAGCAGTTTTATAGTGTTCTAAGCCAGAACACTCAAAAAAAAAAAACTCCCAAGTAATTGTTTTGTATGTAAAGGAAGGAATCTTTGTGAGGCCTAATGCTCAGTTGGATTTTCAATGTCCTTGAGAGGCCAGGCAGTGTTAACAGTGTAAAATAATAATAATAATATTAATATTCAAGATTTAATTAAAAATCTTATCTTATCTAATCTTATCTTAAAGTTTTATAATGTGGCACGATGGCTTAGTGTTTAGCACGTTTGCCTCTCAGTGCTAGGGATTCCCAGTTCGAATCCCAATCTGGGTGGAGTTTCCATGTTGTCCGCTTGGGTTTCCTCCGGGTTCTCCGGTTTCCTCCTACAGTCCAAAAACATGGATCAAGTCAATTGAATTCTCCAAATTGACCCGTATGGAGTGTGTCTGTGTGAATGAGTGTGTGCCCAGCAATAGATTGTCACCCTGTCCTGGGTGTATCTGCCCAACGCCCAAGACATTCTCCACTGGATGGGCATGGGAAACCCCCCTCTGCGACCCTAATAGAGGATAAAGCAGAAGATAATGGATGGATGGATAGTTTTATACTTTTCAGTGAGTAACTTTGAATCTGACCAGAAAAGGTAGGATGATGGATGCTGCTTTTACGGCTATTTTAAGGTGCTTACATATTTTCTGTTTCTTTTTTTTAATCACAGGGGAGATAATGGCAGTAGTAAGGTAAAATGTTTTAAGAACAAATAATAGACAATGTTCTTTTCTGTTTGTGTCATTATATAAAAGTGAGGTAAATTAAAAAAAGTGTGTTGATAGTGTCTAGTGTGTGATAGTTAATCAGTTCTTCACAAATAATGTTCATAAATATATATTTTTTAATGTTTGGTTTTATGATTTTAATTAGAATTAGGGTTAAACTTAACATGCCTGCATTTCCACTAATGTTTTGCATTTCCACTTGCTATCCTTATGTGAATGAATAAGTGGCCGAAAAGTATGCTCAGGCTGTTCATGTATACACAATAAAAATAAATAAAAACCAGTAGATAGAGTTTGTTTCTAGAAGATTAAATTTATTTGGGAAGTTGACCATAAAAAAGTCACTCCTTTAAATGGCATATTTTAAATAACTGATAAATTTATTTAATTCTCTAAAAAGTAATATTACATCAGCAATTACATAATTGTAATGAACATTTTGTCACACAGCCTCCCTCTGAGCATAATGACTTCAGTTCCCACAATACACTTCCGCAAGGACATTCCAATGCCATGCCCCTTCCTCACTCAGGTTCACCGGAATGGTAATCACCTTCACCTGTGCATCCGTCTATAAATACTTCCAGTTCCCATTTTTACGTCGCGAAGAATTGTTATTTTTCTGTGACATAACGTTCTTTGGATTATTGGTTTTCTCTCTTGGATTTGTGGCTATTATTTCCATATTTGCTTCATTGTTTATTTCGGTTCCTTTTTGTTTTGCCTGGTCTATGTTTGAAACTCTTATTAAAAACTAGTACACTTTGATTCTGCATTTATCGCTCGTCCTTTAAACGCATCCGCATTACACACTCAAATGACGCACTTTTGAGACATTACTTATATTATTACCTCAACTTCAGTACTTTCTAGCTATGTTCCTATACTAACTTTTTTTAAATCAGGCAGGTTTGAAATTAGGATCACACATTAATTCTCTATATTAAAACATAGTTTTTATAGTAGTTTTTAATATAAAGTATAAAGAAAATGACATATAGGTACAGTATTATGCATAAAGCTATATGTACACATGAACAGGCTTAGGCCAAATTAGTAGTGCTTGTGTGTGTACACAGGAAAACATTACGTTTTAGTACAGTAACATATGCTACCCTAACTGAACATAGACTGAGATACCTTATCAAATCCATACAAAAATAATTCTGTTACTTTTCTCCTTAAAGAAAAAAAGAGTGGGGTGGGGCAAAAAAGGACGAGAGAAAACGGTTAGAGAGTGAAAGGGTGAACGTGAGGGGAGGAGGGAAAAACAATCTCATCAGTGAAAGGCGTTTGCTTAGGAAGAGCTGACAGTCTTTGTGTATGTAAATGAAGAATTTAGACTAATGGAGTTGAACCATTTCTAATTTTGTGATGGCAAGAGGATTTTGATTGAAAGTAATTAAGCAAGCTAGCTGTAAAATTAATTAAAGCAAAAGGAGGGGGGATTTTTATTGGATTGGATAGCGATATAGCTACTGTCAACCAGGGGGACAAATGGGGGTGACCTGGATTCACTGCCCTCCCTCCTCCCACTTGGGACTTTTATGTCACTTTAATCTCCTTAGAGCGGCTGGTGTGCATTTGTTCGAAATAATCAAGGAAATATGGTCAGAAATTGTCAGCTTTCAGATCTAATTTACCTGACAGCCTTGTGAAAGTGGGTGCATGTGCATGAATGTGTGTGGTGGTCCCCCCAACCAAACACACACACACACACACACACACACACACACACACACCACACCACACAGAAAGAGAGTGAGAGAAAAGGATAGTAAGAAAGAGACCCACTATTACTTTCTTCTTATCTCAGTGAAATGTTTTTGACAGATTGGAGACATAGTGCCTCATCATCAGGATGGACATTGAGGAATCTGTCTAGATCGAGATTTAACATACAATGATGCGGTGCATTTACATTTACATTTAGTCATTTAGCAGACGCTTTTATCCAAAGCGACTTACAAATGAGAACCTTACAAGTCAGAAGTTATGGAGAAAACCAACTATACTGTAAATTCATCAAACCTGACTGTTATTTGATGCTGCACCCCCCCCCCCATTTTTTCCCCTACAACAGATATTTGTTAAAGAGATGCGTCTTTAGTAGTTTCTTAAAACTGCTTAGTGATTCTGCCTTACGGACAGAGTTGGGAAGATCGTTCCACTATTTTGCAGTGGTGAACGCAACGGAGTAAGAATTAGCTCCTCGGTGAGGTGGAGCCGGCAATCCTCACTGGAGCGAAGTGAACGAGTCGGAGTGTATTTTGAAAAGATAGAGTGAAGGTAGGAGGGGGAATATCCAGAAATGGTTCTGTAGGCCAGAGTCAGTGACTTGTACTGAATGCAAACAGCTACAGGGAGCCAATGGAGGGAAATGAGTAATGGCATTTGGTAAACCAGAAGGTTATTCACAGGGCATAAATCAACTATATATAATTAGTAACTAGATTAAAGGAAGGTCAAATTATACAAAAGGTTATAAAATATAGACATGAGAAATAACACTGTGTCATTTAACAAAAAAATAGCCAGAAGGTATAAGCAATATGTGAAAAAATAAGTGCATCTTTACTGCTTCCCTAGGAATTAAGAGGGTTAAAAAAAAAACTAGCCTGGTGTAGCAAATCAAATGCCTTTGATTAAGTGCAACTATCTGTTTTAAAAAATAGGCTGTGTTTCAGGTATGTTTTATATACAATATAAAAATGATTATTAAAAAAAAAGATAAATCATTTTAGAGGTAAAAAAATATTTTGAAAAATATTCCAAGATTCTTCTTTAAAATTCACCCTAAGGTCAGACTGAAATGCAATGTAAAAAGAGGTGTTAAATGACAATGCAATTGAAGAAAGTCTCAGGTCAAACCCATTGGGGTAATAGTAGGAGATAGTAAATAAAAATGTGCAGCGATATACTCCAAACACATTTGCTCCTGTGAGAAATGGCTGGCTAGAAGACAAAATGAAGTAAGATATTTCATAATTTGAAGGGTAAGATCATGGAATAGGGAGATTTCTAACTCTTACCAAGTACTCACTGGTGTTCCTGTACTTGGTCCCCTCCTCTTTTAGATATACATGACATTACTGGGTGCTGTCATTCAGGCACATTGTTTCTCTTACCACTGCTATGCTGATGACACTCAGCTTAATTTGTCTTTTGCTCCTGACGACACCACAATCTCAAATCGGATGTCTGCCAGCCTCACCGACATATCTGTTTCTGTCACCTAAACTGCCTGTTTCTGCAGATTCCTTCTTTATCAGGAAGATCAGACCTTTCTTTACTGAACATGCTACTCAGCTATTAGTTCAAGCACTCATCCTATCCCGGCTTGATTATTGTAAGGCTCTGCTTGCTGGTCTCCCAGCTTGCACAATTAGGCCTCTACAACTAATTAAAAACTCTGCAGCCCAACTTGCGTTCAACCAGCCCAAGCAAACTCATGTCACTCCCCTACTCATTTCTCTCCATTGGCTCCTTGTAGCTGCTTGCATTCAGTACAACGCACTGACTCTGTCCTACAGGATAATTTCTGGATCTGCCCCCTTTTACCGTCACTCTATATTTTCAAAATACACTCCAACTTGTTCACTACGTTCTAGTTTGGATGTCACCTGGTGATTCCACCTCCCTCTCACTCTGCAAAATGCTGGAACGATCTTCCCAACTTTGTTCGTAAGGTGGAGTCACTTGGCATCTTTAAGAAACAACTAAAGACTGTTTTACAAACACCTGATATAAAAAATAATAATAATTTAAAAGGGGGTGGGGTGCAGAATAAGATAATGATCAGTTTGAAAATTCTACAGTGTAGCTGGGTTTTTCCTAACCTACTAAAGTATGTTCTAATTTGTAAGTTGTTTTGGATAAAAGTATCTGCTAATTGACTAAATGTAAAATTAAAAAAGCTCTAGTTTATAGAAAGACTATAGTTAAAAGTCTAAAGTGTTTTTTCATTATTGTTTGGCCTATACTTCTTCTCCTAGCCCTGTCCTGTATATCCTCCTACGTTATCCCTACGTTATTCTGGACATCCCCAACCACCTCAATATTGCTTCCCTAACTTGCCCATCCTTGTCACTCTCAATGAGAATCTTAATCTCTGCTACCTTCAACTTTTGCCTTTTGGTCAGTGTCACTGTCTTTAAACCGTAAAATACCGTGCAATACAACAGCTCTTCTCATGGCTTCATATAAAAAGCTTTCTCCACATTCACAAACACAAAAAGCATTTTTTTCTGACTTTCCCTAAACATGGCACCAGTGATGAATTTTGCTTGTATTAAACCTACTACTGAACTACTGCTCACACATCTTTATTTCTTTTCTCATCCTAGCTTCCACCAATCTTTCATAAATCTTCATGCTGTGACCTTATTTCTCTAAACTAACTGTGGCTCTGCACATCACCCTTATTCTTAAAGAATCAAATGCATTTTATTCCTTAGGCATCGGTTGTTTTTTTTTTTTCTTTTTCTTTTTACAACTTTAAAACATGGATCACGTTTGCAGCCTTTTATTTAACTTTAAATGTGCAGTTACTTCCTCCCTGCTAATCTAGAAACTACCTGGTTATCAATCTCTACATCATCCAAACTTATCTCTCTTTTATTAAAACACAAAGACAAAAAAAAAACTTTATTTAAATTATTAATTTGTTGTTGAGATGTAATAAGACTGAGTTACTGGCATTTTCTTCAAACTGGACATGACAGCAGACTGTTTTATAAGAAGATAGTTGTAGCCCCTTATTCCCTTTGATGCTGTAGTAGACAGTTCCTTGTGGTTTTGTTTTTTGGTTTTACACAGGTTACACAGGTGTAAAAAAAAGTGTTAATGTGTTTTCTTTTTTTTTTGTCTCTCCTTTAACTGGTTCCACCAATAATCTTAGCCGGGCCACTGGGGGTAGCCAGAGGTCCACAGCAGGTGATTAGAAGAGTATCTGCAGGCGTTCAAAATGCTATTTTAGCAGCTTCTGAGCTAGTGTTGGACATCTTAAAGCCAATTTAGCTGTTTTACTCTGTGCCATTCTTGTGTCGGTTGCTCGTCATTTTACTGGGGCGGCATCTCTGTCTTTTTTTTTTTTTGCTGGTTCATTTAAATCTGGTCGCTGTTTATTTAATTGGGGCTGTATTCTTATTTTAAAATTTCCTCTTTTTACACACCTGTTGCTGGTCCAATGACTGGAGCAGTGTCTTGCTTGTTTAATCTCCAGTGACTGTTATCTGGACCAGGATGGCACTTTATTTTTGAGTTACTACTATTTTTTGAAGAACTGCATCACTAAACATTATTTTGTTTGTGTTTCTCTTTCCTAATTTATAAAGGGTATTGTTTATTTAAACACTGCTTATATACCACTGCTCATTATCATGTTTATTTTAGCATGCAGAAGGCAATGGTCCTTTCCCAGCATCAACCTCTACCTTGGAACTATGCCCCCCCCCCAGGGAGCAGCTTTTCTCTATTTCCAAACCAGTGCGCTCAGCCATGGATGACATCACTTTAGTGTGGGGGTTCATTTGACTTTCCTCCTATCCTATCGGAGCAGGGCCTTCGACCATGTGTTGATTATAGGGCCTTAAACTGATTCACTATTAAAGATCGTTATCCCCTCCTACTTATGTCCTCAGCCTCAGAGGGGAGACACTGGCTGGAAAGCAGATGGCACCCCTTCCATGTCTGGACCGAGCACAAAATCCTGGCATAAATCCAGGAGACCAAACAACTCAATCCTTGCCAAGCTAGATGGGCACTGTTTTTTAACAGGTTCGTGTTTACACTCATGACACTCACTATAGCCTGAGTTCAAAATAAGGACCCCTTAAGGTCTTCTTCTGTGGGCCTCCTGTATCCACTCCTAATTCTCTCTCACACTTGGACTATATTGCTGGACATACTCACAGGCCTGCTGCTCTCAAATGAACACATGGTTAATTTTGGTGAATGTGGATAGATTCTCCAAGGCATGCAAGTGCATCCCTTCGACCAAGCTATCATCTGCCAAGGAAACAGCTATGCTACTGTTGCAGCAGGTAGTATGCAATCAAGGGTTTCCATTAGATCTTGTGTCAGACCTAAATTCACCTGCCAGTTTTGGAAGGCTTTTTGCCTGCTGGTGGGTGCAGGCACCAGTCTGTCCTCTGCGTTCCACCCTCAGTCTAATGGCCAGACTGAGTTGGTCAACCAGGACCTGGAGAGGATGTTAAGGTGCTTAGCTTCTGTCAGTCTGACCTCCTGGTCTAAACACCTGAAATGAACAGAATTTGCCCACACCACCCTCTGACACTCATCCTTTTTTCAGTTTAGGGAACAGGAGGTCAAGCCAGTCGACAGTACCACTCTCCCAGGCGCAATGCTCAAGCTAAACTCCTGGCCATGAGAGAGAGAATTCTAGACACTCACATGGTACAGGGGCATACAGAATATTAAGTTAACTTGGCAGGATTACAGCCCAAAAGAACATCCTTGGGTACTGGGTAGACACATTTTACACCCAGAACAGATCTGAGCATTCCAGAGTGACTGTGAGGGAGGTCTGGGGACGTCGGGGCATTCCATAAAATGGGTGGTTCTATAATGCGTTTCAGCAATAAACCTAGCTGGACCACTTGAGGAGGTCAGTGTTCCATGTCAGGTAATTAGAAGAGTGGCTGCAGTGGTAGATGCTATTTAAGAAGCTTCTGAGACGGTTTTGCTGAAAGAGAAGCCATGATACTGTGCATTCTTACACTTAAAACATTTCCTGTTTTATTCTGTTGGGCATTGTTTACTTACATGCTACTTACCTACCACTGCTCATTATTGTGTTTATCGCTAACTTTCTAGTTCACTTAGTTACACGTGTGGATTCAATGTCGTTAGTTAGACATTTGTTCAAACTAACCATTTTTATATCAACCTCAAATATTAATAATTGCAAACAACATGGTGTTTGCTTCCACAGGTTAGACCTGAATGTTTTGGTATCTCACGAAAACTGTTCTTGGCAGGTAAAATAGCATATGCTAATCAAGGTCCTTTCAGAATGTGATCACAAAACTGTGTGGTATTTTAAAAGCCACAAAAGGCTTGAGATTAAGATAAAGTAGATTTTTAATTTGTGATAGATCCCTATCCACCATTTTTCACCAACAAGCACCAGCTTGCCCTCTATATAGTTTTGGTGTTGTATTTTGCAAATAGATAACTCAAATCTGAATTTTATCTTTCTATTAACCTTTTAACAAAATGTGTTTTATTATTTTTGGTTCCCATTTGAGCAAAAAAGTGCTGCACAAATGTTTTAAAAGGGCATTTTTATTTGCTTATTGATTTTTTTATAAAGTTAAGATATTTATACTCAGATATTGTATGTTACTGAAATATAATCAGTTAAATGTTGTACACATGTGATGTGTTGGCCGCTCGCTCTTCCCCGGAAGATCGGCTACACGGAAGGGAATGCGTACGCCGCTTGTGCCTTGTGAGCGTTTTCCGGGAATCGGCTACGCGGGGAAAAATGTGAACGCCGGTCCGTCGGGTAAAACGCTCCCACGGATATAACCTGCGCGGGAGTAATGTGCAGCGCCGCACCATGGTTGAGCGCGGAAGGAGAGTTCGGAGACACTGGGATAAAAACAAAACGGATTTATTATTAAAAATGGTGTAGGGACACCAACAGAGAGGGGTAACAAACGAAACAAAACTAACATCGGGATATTACCGAAACAAAGACGTGCACGGGGGAGAGGGAATATGGAAATAAATACAAAAACACCCAATCACGTACACAAAAACAAACCAATCACCCAACGGAGCCCATAAGTACATTAATGAGGGACAGGTGCCCCAGGCACCTGTGACATACCCCCACCCCAACGGTCGTGCAAAAGGGGGAAGCGACCATGTAGGAGAAAAAAATAAAATAAAATAAAAATAAATTTTTAAAAATTCTCGCGGAGAAAAGGGGTGGGGGGTCTCTCTGGAGATGAGGCGTGTTGGACGCCCCCTGCTGCCGAAGCGTGGGGCACGCCATCTCGCTGCGGGGTATGGATTGGTGCCCTCTAGCTGCGAGGAGCCACCCTGACTTTGTTAATTTTAGTAGCATTCTCAGTGTTAGAGCACTAGTCAGATGAGCCTGGTCTTTATTATAATGCCTTATAATTTTAGGGGTATTTTATATATGAGGAAAACCCTATTAAATAGTATACTGACTGTTAGGCTTTCAGGAGGTTACAGCCGGTAAAGTGCATTAGAGTCACCCTCTCTCCTCCTGTTCTCCAGTGTTTTCCTGATCTAATGTACTTTCAAAGGAATTGAAAATAGGGGTCAATAATTATGCATTTTAATTATTAACCTACCTCCTGCTTAATTGTGCTTTTTAAAGTCTCTATGCGCAGACATGATATTTTATTGCTCTGTTGGTCTGGGCAAGCCTAAGCCGAATCACTTTTCTGTCAGCCATAATACAATTTTAATGTTAGTGCACTGTATAATGCTGTGGCTTTTTACCGCAGCCTAGTGCACTTTTCATACTGTACATATATTTTAAATCATCATAATTGTCTGATTGTGTATGCTTTGTTTTATTTTCTGCATGTCACATCGATAAACTTCATAAAAAGTTGAGTAATTAAGATAAAGATACGGTCATTTTGGTTGTTTAATAAAACCTACTTCTGTACATACTGTTGATCAGTGGAATGTTGGCTTTATTGCTGCATGACTAAGCAGGTGCTAGCTAGTGTGGCTAGTGTATTGTTGAGTGAAAGTCACATGGAATTGTTGGTAGTATGGGTTGATTCCAGTCTAGAGTGATTTTAAAGAGACTGTGGGAATGTGTACTTTGGAATATATGCTGGAAGAAATTATGAGGAATGGTGAGGAGGTTTTCACTTCCTCAATATACCATTGTAAAAATAAATGTATAACCTAAAATAATTTGAAAATTAGAAAAAGATTGCATCCACTTTAATTAATTAATTTAATTATTTTTCCTTTTTGACATCTCTAAAGAGTAAAATTAAACATAATAAATATCATAAACTAAATTCTTGCACCTGCATTAGAAACCAAACATAGTCAGACTGCAATGTCCTTATACTCTTGAACAGGTTTATTTATGTCTTTTAGTCCATACGTTTGAGATAGACATGCACTGTATTTACATGAATATTATATGAAAATTATTGTGATCAGAAATAATTATTGTGACTAGTTATTATTTATTTGTCACTAAACCTTCTCTACCACTGCAAAATTTGCACGGTAACAAGAGTTCAAATATTATTTATATGCTATATGAAGAGTTTTTTTGTAAAACTCACATGAAACCAAATTAAGCACATCTCAGATACTATTTATTTTAGAGATATTACCATGTATGTATATAACATTTAAATTAAGCAGGAATTTCTAAGCATTTGCATTAATCTAATTATTAATGTATATTTAAAAATAAATAAATGAATTTTGACTGTGAGCAGTCCTGTAAGTTTCACTTCTTTGAAAGTAGTGTTATGTTTTATACACCTACAATTTTACAGCACACGTAACAGCGATTTGAGCTGTCAGGCCCATGATCTGCTTGCTCTTTGTGTGGGAGTGGAAGAGGAACATTGTAATTACTGTCTTAGAATTCATATAGCAATACATAAAAATGGTATTTATCTAGTCTCATATGTTAGTGCTGGTGGTTAATGGCAGGGAGAGGCATGTTTTTGCACAATAGTGGAAGCAATGAGGAGAAGTCGTGACTTGGTCTACTGCTTTAACTTGGTTCTTAACAATCATGGCCACCATAACTTGCATGAATATGTAGGCTTATTTGACAGCAAACTTATTTCTCAGACCGAGGCACAAAATATTACAAAGTAATGTTTATTTGAGTTATAATATTTCTCTGTAAAGTAGGATTATCACAGTCTTCATATCGCATACATCAGGGGTGGGCAAACTCATGGGCCACAATGGGATCTAAAATTTGACCGATTTGGCAGAGTGTTAGCGGATTGTTGTGCAAAAAAATAAAATCCAGATTAATTTTTATTACGTTCAGTATTCAGTGCCAATGTGTATATCTTAAAGGACTCTTAAGGCCTTTTTCTTTAACTTGCTGACTAAATCTTCATCAATTAGTTCCACACGGCGAGTCACTATCCAGCTAAATAAAGTTCATTGGGGGGGGGGGGGGGGGGGGGGGGGGGGGGGGGGGGGGGGGGGGGGGGGGGGGGGGGGGGGGGGGGGGGGGGGGGGGGGGGGGGGGGGGGGGGGGGGGGGGGCGCCAATCCATCGCTGGGCACACACTCACTCACACAGACACACACTATAGGGGCAATTTTGAGAATTCAATTAACTTGTTCCATGTTTTTGGACTGTGGGAGGAAACCGGAGAACCCGGAGGAAACCCACGCAGACACGGGGAGAACATGGAAACTCCACCCAGATGGGGATTCGAACCGGGAATCCCTAGCGCTGAGAGGCGAACGTGCTAACCACTAAGCCACCGTGCCGCCCTAAATAAAGTTATTTTTTAGATTCATATACTGATGATTTCCAAACACAACAGATCTGCTGTTTTTACTATGCATTCTTTTAAAACCTCTTCTTCAGGCTTTGCTTAATTGAATACCATCATAAAACTTACCTTGGTACTGATCTCTTGAATTGCAGTTTGTTGCTTCTAACATCATGCCCATTTCTGCGTTGTCTGCTTTCCAGCATAGTTGTCATTCTTAGTGGTAAAATTGATTTTGTATTATTAAAAAATGCAATTTTTTATCATATCAGACATACAGATGTTAATCATACTTCTGTAAAAAATATTTTGTTCTCACTTCTTATTTTGTTAGTTTACAAATTTAAATTTAAAGGCAATATAGAATGGGATGTCATACGAGCTCCTATGTGGAGGTGTTCAAATAAATTTGCCCATTGTGTATATAACAGGCCAAACTAAACAAAAATAGGAGAATTCTCAGAAAATCAATACTTCTATTACTAATAATAATAATAAAAGCTATGACAAAAATAAACCAAAAGGAAGCGCTAGACTGAGTGGTGATCCTTTTGCTAAACACATTGAATAATTAAGCAAGCAGGGTTTCTAACATAATGTGAGGTCAGAAGTGTAAAGTGCCAAAATGAGTGCGCTAACAAAGCTAGTAATCCTAATATCCAATCAAATAAAACAAAATGCTAAAAAGGAAAGCTTAAAGTGTTTTAACTACAAACCAAGCAGGACAAAATAACTAAAATACCAAAACAGGAGTTCTAACAGAGGCAATGTTCCTAAATACTTAACAGGCTGACAGGAATAGTAACCATGATAAGCTGGTGGGCTAATGAGTGAGGGGGAGGGGGTGACACACAGCAAAACAACAGGGAAGGAAAAAGCACTTCACCATAAAGTAGTCACAATAGCAACTATGCTATTATCAAATGAAGTGTGACCTGGAGTAAGGATTCAGGGTGCAAGGCTTAACAAATTGTTGTAACTAAATACAATCAAAAATGTTTTAGAACATATTTAGTAGATTTCCACAAAGTCCTCTTACTCTGCTTTACTATGTAACTATCTTCAAAACACTAATTGTCTAATAACTTGTCATGCTATGCCATATCGAATAGATTTCTCACTCTTAATGCATTGCACTTTTAGCAATAACTGTGGTTTAATATAACGAATGCATTTTTGTGCTGTACAGCATGCCAGCCAGCGTAATTACCAGTTGTGATTAGATATCTATTTGCAGAAAGCATCTATTAACTAGAAATTTTGCCAAAATAAAACTGATTATTTAACTTCAGCATGGGTTACCTTTTACTGTGTAATGTATAATTAGCATTATTTAAAATCTTACAATTATAGTCAAGTTGGCTTGTAAGACTGTTCGTCATTTTCCTATCTTCTTTTTCTTTTCATCTTCTTGATCTTATTTTTATTATTGTATTTGCTTTCATCCAACATCTCATTTCACAGTTTTTAAGCTAAAACAACTAGACTTCATAGAATTGTAGGATCTGTGCTAGATTCATAATGGACCATGTTTTTTTTTTGTAAAACCATAAACCATAAAAGCATGTTTTATTTTCCCATATGAACTCATTGTAAACCTTCTCAGGGTGGCATTTGTTTACAGCAATGTAAAGTAAACACAAGCATTAAACTAATACAATAGTTACTAGAGACACATGGATGTGTGTCCAAAATATTAAATCTCAGGTATGACCAAAACATTGAATAAAGGCCTTTTTTTGACAAAAAGATTTTATAATGATTTTAATATTGCTTTTTAAATGTGTTTTCTTCCACTGTTCTTGGGCTAAAATTGCCTTAATACACAGGATCATAAGACCTATAGCTGAACATGTTGCTTGTGTTTTTTGAAGAGATAAGTTGGACCACCTCCAGGGCCCATTTTTTGACCTCTTAGGAAATCACTATAAATTCACTCAGGATTAATACATTTCCTTACAGTGATGTAAAGGAGACAGAATCCTAAATCGTTCAAAGTGTCCAAATTAATGTGGACACCCAAGGTCAAGTGTCCAAAAGTAAGTGGGCGCCTAGAAACGTGTCTCAAAGTAGGAGGATACTAAGTAAAAGAGTGACCAAAAGTATGTAAATGCCACATGATGTGTGTCCAAAAGTAAGTGGTCTGATAAAATAGTTTAAATGGTTAAGTTATATCAAGCTGATCTAATTAGCAATAATAATTCTGTGTATACAGTAGAAGCTTTTCCGGTGTTAGATTGAGGTAATTAGCATTGAGGTTAAAAAAGTCTTGTCAAAAGTAAGTTAGTGAGCTTGTCATCAAGCACTTCCATTTAACTACAGAACTATTTGATTAGTAGATAAAAATACTGTGTTTCATGTGTTGAATGGAAAGTAACTGTACCATGATTTCAATCAAATTACAAGATACTAATATTAGAAAGTTTAAAAAATAGAAGCGTAATTTCTTGGACACTGGCAAGCTTGTGTTACCCATTCTTGATTCCTGAGTGGGAGAAAAAGTAGGTGGCAGTAGCAGTGAAAGAGTGGGTGTGGTGACACTAATATCTGATTAAGCAACTTTCGTGCTTCTTTAAAATTTTATTTTCTATCATTGGCAGTTGATGCTGATTGACATTACTTTTCAGCTCTTTGAGAAATACAAATATTTTCACAACTTCAACTGAATGACTGACAACAACAATGTTAGATATGGTGTGGAAACACAATTGTGAAGTTTCACATTGGATTTGGGTTTCATGAGGCATATTGTGAAAGTTTAGTCATTGTGCTGCTGCATATTTACATATATTAAAGAACTGGTCGGTTTTAATGAATATAATCTTGTGCACATCTTGGCTTCCTTTTGGCAGCTAGAGTTAAAGAAGCTGTCAAGACATTTAGAATAATCAAAATCTCTGTGTAACAATCAAGCAAATGGACAGTGGCAAATGTTGAAATTAAGTTTATTTTTTGTACAGTAGAGCACACCTGTCACAGCATTTAAACATGGTGTGTTAAATATAGAACAGAAATAAGTCAAGCAAACCATGAAGTATTATGAACTAGGCTATTTTTAATATATAAAATGTATTTCGTTATAAAACTAATATAATATTTTTTAATTTTAAAAACTATGTGCCATTAAAAGTTTCAATACTTATTATTACATTATTTAGCCAATTTATTTTTTCTCAAAAGTGTATGTATAAGATGTAAACGTTTAAAAGCTCTTCTCACCAGTCCCTTTTCTTTCCATTATCTTTAGCAGGTTCAAAGAATCCAAACTCTCTAATAAGGTTATGTTTTTCCCATGCTTATTGTCTTCTTAAATGTTTGTGACTAAATGAAATAATATTCAAACTTTATATCGTTGTGAAAAAGACAGCTAGTGCATTTCAGTAAGCTCTGGGGTCCATTACAGTTCTGGCTTTCACAAGAATTTTTTTTTTTCTTTTAACATCATTCCTTATGAATAAATGAAGCATATAAAGCATTTTTCCATATTTGTCTAAATTGCTTTAAAAGCATTTTATCATGTCATAAAAAGTGCAATTGATCTGCAGAGCCTAAGTCATTGGGCAGCTGTGTGTTTTGTTAATGGCCACTTTGCTCCAAGCAGCTTATTAAAAAATTTATATATAAATGCTAAAATTGCATAAATTATTTAAGCACAAAGTAAGCATTTGTTTTGGTTTGGAGTTGAGGGATATCAAAAAACGGGATCTGGTTTAGGGTTTTATGCTTATACAGGTCATCCAAATACCATCTGAAATGTATACATTTCATTTAAATATAGAGACACATGTTTGTCTGTCTTTTTCTTTCTCTTTCTCTCTCTCTCTCTTCCTCACTCACTCTCACACACACACACACACACACACACATAACCTTATATAACAATGCCCAGGCACAAAAAAGATATATATTTTTGATGACTTCGTTTCAGCAAGCACAGAACGTCACTTATATCTTGGTTGATTGTACTTTCAAGTTTTATGATGTTTTTTCATTGATTTGTTTCACTGGCGCAGCTGCCGACCTCTATTGAGGGACGAACGTAATCAGCGCTGACGCAAATTAGATGGTTATTCGTTTCGAAAATTGACAGAAAAAACAATAAAAAAGATGAAATGCTCCCAAATCAATAGATATAATGAAATTCAAATAATCCGAGAGATGAGGTCTCCATGGCAACTGATAATGGGGAAAAGAAAACAATTTAATAAAGGACAGACACACTTTGAAAACAGATTGGGGGGTGGTCTAGCTGTAACATGAGAAGCAGATGAGAGGAAGGTAGCTGGGGGGGGGTTGGAAAAAAGGAGAGAGAGTGAGAGAGGAAGAGGGGAAAGTACAGGTCTAGTGATTGTTTCTCTAGTGTGAAGGATCAGTGTCTGTCCCAAGGACGGTGTAATAATTAGAAAGGTGTGTGGGCCAAAAAAGTGCAGATGCAGGTTTTAATACGCAAAAATTATTTCAGGGGCAGTCAATCGGAAAACCATTTGTTGGTGACCTTCCTGAGAGCCCCTGGTACAGGAAAATATGGAAGCTATGTGGCAGCCTGGACTGAGTTATGGCATATTTAAGTTTTTTATAGTGGCCCAGGGAATGGTGAATGGCTAGAGGATTTGAGGATTTGTGGTGTGTGTGTGTGGATGTGTGTGTGTGTGTGTGTAGGGGTCAATGTGTATATGTGTGTCTAAAAGCGAGTAATAAAGGGACAGAACAAAAACAGACAAAAACTGCAGATCTGACTTTATTTACAAATTACATTTTAAAAACACCATTTACAGAAAATCCCAGTAGAGTGAAAACTACAGTGTATATGTAAAACAAAAAACATGATGTGAGAATAGTAGTTGTCAGTTGTGTCTGTTAGAATGCTAGAATGCTTATACAATGTATATGTAACACAAAAAAACATGCTGTGAAAACAGTAGTTGTCAAATGTGTCTGTTAGAAATCACAAGCAGGTAAATGGTTCTCTTAATTTTTTGCTAGAACATTGACACTATGGTCATATTAAACTGATTTCAAATCATAAGGATTTAAGTATTATATATTAAAAGATTATTCCATATTTTAAAATGCTCTGCTGCTCTCTTAACTCTGCTGCTATTAATTAATAGTGATTAGTAGACACACTACCATAATAACTGATATGAGAGTTCATGACAGTTTGTCATAAGAAGCAATTTGTGATCTTCATTTAAAAGACTAAGATGAATAAAATACTAATTTATATTGTTATGTACAGTTATTTAGTATGAAATTCCACCAAAACCTTCCTATACCATTTTTACTATTTATTAAGCACATTGTGTTCTTTGATGAATTTTTGGAAACTGAATTCACATAAGTGTTTTTTTGCAATGTTAATAAATTCAACCAGCACATATCTGGGTGTTTGTCACTCCATGGTCCTAGTGAGCAAAGCAGAATAAATCTAGAGAGGCAGGTAAGCATTTATATTTAGCAAATTTTTTTGATGAAAGAAACTCACACATGGACAGGACATAACCTGACACATCAGGGAACAGGAAGGTGAGTATATATGAAAAGCTAAAAGGGACACATGGTCTGAAAACATAGGTGTAATCAATAAACAACAAGTAGGTTAATTAACAAAGAAAGCCAAAACAAAGGCAAATGGTAAAAGGAGTGTGACAAGCAGTGTTTAAATCTTAAATATCTTCTGCTCTGTTTTTACCTTTAAATTATTTAATCACTATTTGGTAAGATTCATCTTTAGGTAACCTTAGGCTAAGCCTGCCTGAACCAGAATCCTGTTTATTTAATTCAATATATTTATGTATTATTATTTACAAAATTTTAAAAAGCTATTAATTGTTAAGACAATACAAAACTCAATATTTTGCTATGGACTTTTTGTGTGCGTTAGGGATTTATTAAATTATTTAAATGTTTATGGCAATAATACAAAGGTTTTATATAGATATTTTATATATAGAATTATACTGATGTTTTAGAAAATAATATTGTAATTTGCTTTGATTGTATTTTGTAATGTATTGTGGTTCTGAGAATCCTCTCACCAAAAAAATACACTCTAAATAATCTTGGACATTTATTATAAAATTATATCAACAAGTTCAAGGATAGACATAAAACATAAAAAGTCTATCTGCCCAGCGCTGGGCAGATAGACCCAGGACAGGGCACCAATCCATCGCTGGGTACACACTCACTCACACAGACACACTCTATATGGGGCAATTTGGAGAATTCAATTGACTTGATCCATGTTTATGGACTGTGGGAGGAAACCGGAGAACCCGGAGGAAACCCACGCAGACACGGGGAGAACATGGAAATTCCACCCAGATGGGGATTCGAACCGGGAATCCCTAGCGCTGAGAGGCAAACTACTAAGCCACCGTGCCGCGTCTTTTAGCTTTATAGAAAAAAATGTCAATATGTTTTAGCATAATAAAACACGTTAAGATATATATATATATAAGACCTCTCTTATATATATATATTTGTTTGTTTTTAATAATATGTTTTTATATATATATATAATATATATAATATATATATGTTTTCTTGGTGAGTGGATTCTCTCCATGTTAATATATAATATATAGCAATGTTAATAGTGGCTCATGAGTAGCTAAGACCTTGAAATTCCCTGGTAAATAATCACTTATAGCTTTCAAATCTGGCAGTCTTGTGTCATTGGCACATTTCATTTCTTCCTTTTTACAAGCCAATCTATTATCCATATTAAGTGGTATTTGTAATGTGTGAACAGAACATTTTTATTCAGCATAGTAAGTGAACAGTTAGTAGGGCTTTATCAATGCCATCAGTAACCTGCTTATTCCTTTTCTTGTTTACACTTAATCAATCTATAGCCTATGGATAATATTCCCTCAGTAACTTGTTGTGAGTTAATCTTAATCTTAGATGCTGAGGTCTAACACAACAGTACTGCTTGTCTGGTTCTCAATCAACCATGCACAAGAAAGTAAATTAAGTGGTATATCTCTTATACTTCACTCTGTCTCCTGGGCTTTTTCCTATAGAGTCTCTAGAGACCTGAAGGAAGTGAAGGACCCCTACTGGTAAACTAGGTAAACACGTAGCCTTGACATCTTTGTTGCATGCATGCCTTGACATTTTTGTTGCATGCAGAGAGAGAGAGAGAGAGAGAGAGAGAGAGAGAGAGAGAGAGAGAGAGAGAGGAGTACAGTCATGGAGGTGTATGGAGAGAGTGGAAAATGTAATGCGTTTGTAAAGAGAATTGTACCAGCTACTGGTATATTAGGGAGAGTTAAAGTAAAGAAAAGAGCTATTACCAGGTAAGAGTATTTGACAAAGTGGACACTAAACAAAAAGTAAAACAATGATAACAATAAACTTTATGGTCAAGCTTTATTTTTACAGCATAATACCTAGTTGTGTGCTTGTGTGTTTGTTTGTTTGTGTATATGTTTATACGTGCGGGGAAGGGGGGGGGTTGGCTGTGTCTGAAAGTGAAATTTGCAATTAATCTTGCTTTTCTACTGAATTTCTTAATTATTATCACTAAGATAAACATTATCTTAACCAATGGACACAAATATTATTAAAAACATATTTTCAATACAATAAATAAATAATTGGTATATGTGTATGCAGTATGTATTTGGATAGTCTCATGCCTTGGTTAAAAACATGTTAATTGTTTGGACATTTAATCTTTCCCAAAGTTTTAAAGTTTTTTGGTTTTGTATATGCCGTTGTGTGTATTTTACTCAAAACATTGTTTTTCATTACTATGTAGGCCTCTGAGAAGGATATTAGGGAGATTAAATAACTCAGCTTGATGACATGTGGTGCTGTCTACCCAGCAAATTTGGTTTCCTGTTGGAGTACAACAATCAAGTTCTCAGCCACTTGCTTAGAAACAAAAGTATAATAAATGTTTTGTCAAGCTTCGAGAAACGGTGCAAATTTAGCTTAGATTTCGCTTTAACCAACATTTTGACTTATGTAAATACATATAATGTTGACATAGATAAACACATATTTGAATAAAAGTTTCACATGAGTTTTATGTGTTTGTTTCTAATGCTATATAAGTTTTTTGCAAAAGTGAAAAGTCCAAATTTTGGCAATGGATCTGACAATCTCCTTGATTGTTTGAGTATGCATGTTTAAGATTGTGCTAGTGTGTAGGCGGGTTTTCATTTCTGTTTGTGCATATGCTCATAAAAGATTTTACTAAGCAAATATTTCCCCTGTTTTCATTTTGAGTAGTAGGAGATTGATGACTGAATTGTTGAAAACATGTTAACAGCTTATGTTTATATATATATATATATATATATATATATATATATATATATATATATATATATATATAAACATATAAACATTATATATATATAATACAAAAATAGACTGCATTTTGTTTCTTGTTATTGGCTTCATTGCATGCACTATGTTTCTTAGGTGCTTGGCTTTTTTAATATACATTACATTTACATTTGGTCATTTAGCAGATGCTTTTTATCCAAAGCGAATTACAAGGTGAGCACAGGGTTAAACACAACATCCCTTGAGCGGTGATGAGGGTTAAGTGCCTCGCTCAAAGACCCACATTGGTAACTTCAGTGGACCTGGGATTTGAACCCCCAACCTTCACATTAATAGCCCAACGCCCTAACCAATTTTTATTTATTTATTTGTATATATGTGCCTTAAGCAGAGACATTCAAATACTTTTATGAATGTATAAATATGTGCCCTTTTTAAAAAAACAGTTTATAAAATATTTTCCATACATTAAAAATTAATATAATGTTTGTACTGGAAAAATATTTTCCTATTTTACTCTAAGGGAAATGTTATTTGTTTTTCAGAATTGAACACTTTTTTGAAGTTTTTTTGGTGGTGTTGTTACTCTCAGGCTAATCGAACTAAATGTGCTTTATTTTGTGAAGTAAATCCTTTCCAATTACTATTTAACATTTATTTTTTAATAATTATTAAATTAAGAGTTTAATTTGTCTTATTTAATTGAAGATTTGCTTCTTTAAAAAAAAGGAATTTGTTGTGAATATATGACATCTTTTTAGACAAAAGTGTGTCCATGCACCAAAGCATGTTTCCATCTATGATAACCTCATTGTCTGGACAGCTGTCAATATGTTATATTGTACTCTTGTAGTGCTTTCATCATTGAAAGAACTGAATGAATTTAATATGTTAATAACTTAACTCAATTAATTGTAGCTATTGTAAAACTTTACTTTGTCTCAGTTTGATTTAAATTGTGTACTATTTAGAAATGTGTACTATTTTACTATAACTTTGGTCCGAAACATTATCAGATTTTGAAATAAATACGTCCTAGATTAGTCCATGAATTAGATGAAAGTAACTAAAGTAAACAAATGAGACAAAAATGTTTCACAATGTCGTTTTCTAATTTCGGTTTGGGCCGTTCGGGGTTCCCGTAGGTAGGGCGCATCCCCTAGTGCTGGGATTGGGTCCTACCTAATCACATGTGGCCTGCTGACTACACTTAAAGCACGCATGCGCCCTGACTCAGCAGGCCAGCATTATATTCTATACACGCGTTGTACGCCTATGTTATGTCGGGTGTTTTCTGCTATGTCTTTGTTCGTTTCGGTGTTAGTTTGGTTTGTTTGGGTAGAGTTTAGCTCCTGGCACGTCCCGCCATGCCTTCAGCGGCGTTCTCGCTAATTCTGATATTAAAAATGCTCTCTGTTGCTTACCTGGTCGCCTGGCCTTGCTTCTTAGCACCACACAGCACCGCACAGCGCCGCCGTTGGACGGACTGCGCCACCCGGTTTGTCTCTCGGCTTTTCAAGAGACACTGGACTCTATGCCGGACACCTGGCTTATGGACAAGAACTGTGCTACGCTCGCGTCTACTTTGGTCACCTCTGCGGTCGCGGGTACCCCGGTTGCCCCTGCAGTCTCGCTCCCGCCTACACCTGAGTCCGCGTTAGCCTCTCCAGCACCTGAGTCCACGTTAGCCTCTCCAGCACCTGAGTCCGCGTTAGTCTCTCCAGCACCTGAGTCCGCGTTAGTCTCTCCAGCACCTGAGTCCGCGTTAGCCTCTCCAGCACCTGAGTCCGCGTTATTCTCTCCGGCACCTGAGTTCGCGTTATTCTCTCTGAGCCCACAGGTATCGCCCCTAATAGGTCACGCGCTCTCAAAGGGTCACGTCGCCCTCGCGCTCTCAAAGGGTCACGTCGCCCTCGCGCTCTCAAAGGGTCAGGGCGTCTCCGCGCACTCAAAGGGTCACGTCGCCCTCACGCTCCCAAAGGGTCACGTCGCCCTCATGCTTTCAAAGGGTCACGGCGCCCCTACATCCTCAAAGGGTCACTTCGCCCCCGCATCCTCATAGGGTCACCCCTCCCTCGCGCTCTCAAGGGGTCTCGTCGCCCCCGCATCCTCAAGGGGTCACGTCGCCCCCACGCTCTCAAAGGGTCATGTCTCCTCCGTGTCCTCAAAGGGTCACGTTGCCACTGAGCTCTCAAGGGGTCGCATCGCCTCCGAGAGTTAAAAGAGCCTCGCCGGTTCACCGCGCTCAGAAGGCCATGTCGCCCTCGTGCCCTCAAGGAGGTCTCGCCGCCTTCGCGCCATCCACAGGCCTTGTCGCCGTCACGTCCTCATAGGGACCCGGGTCCCCTTTGTTTTTTTTCTTTTCCCCGGGTGGCTTTGCCCCCCAATTGTCTTGGGGGGGGGGGCGATTTTTCAGGGTTGGGAGTGCTAGGCCACTCCCCCCTATTTTGTAATTTCGGTTTTGGCCATTCGGGGTTCCCGTAGGTAGGGCTCATCCCCTAATCCTACCTAATCACATGTGGCCTGCTGTGTTAGTTTCGGTGTTAGTTTTGTTTGTTTGGGTAGAGTTTAGCTCCCGGCACCTCCCGCCGTACCTTCAGCGGCGTTCCCGCTGGTCGCCTGGCCTCGCTTCTTAGCACCACACAGCACAGCACAGCGCCGCCGTTGGACGGACTGCGCCATCCGGTTTGTAACGCACAAATGTATTGTTGAGATCAGACCTTGACACATGTTGCCCACTAACACCTGTCTTTTTCATTTGGCTAATTTTAACTTGCTCATCCAAAAGGTTCAGATACATTGGAAATTCAAAGGTATGAAAAAAATGATAATTTTCCTTAAATAAATAATCAAGTATAATACTTTTGTGTGGAAAACAAATTTAAAGTTAACATAAAGGCAATAAAAATTCACAAATGAATTCATTTGGGCGCCAAACCTGGATTCGAACCAGGATCCTGGATCAATGATGAGAAGTAATAAATAAACAATAAAATTAATATTAATGAGTGCAGCATACCCAAAAATTAAAGGATTTTTTTGATGTCACAGGTGAAACATGGTATTAAAAGCCTACATCTATTTATTAAAAGCCTACATCTATTTATTTACTTATTTACTTACACTAATTTAATTATTAGATATTAAGAAATAAAATTACAATTTGCTGATATAAAGTTTGAGTGCATCAACCTAACATTTGCCAGAATGCATCTTACAGAATTTAATAACAAAAGGTCTTGTATAAAAGCAGAAATGTCTGAGAATGTGCTGTGTACTGACTGTGATGTGTTCAGAAGTGCCTTCTGTTTTTCTGTGCTAGTCCCTGTGCTCCACACATGGTTAACACTTACGATTCTTGGTATGCTTGAAGCCCTTTGAACTTCTGTCCACAATTTTTGTTAAGATTTCGAAAATGTACTATTTGCGTGAGAGTCAAAGCACTGGAAATTGTCTGAAATTAATTCACACTATCTTCATTTCTGACTAATTCGCATTAGATAACAGTGCACAAAAACAGTGCACTAATGATTACATTTCAGAAAATGTGCAGTAGTAAGCCATCACCTTGCATAAGGTTTTAGTACTAAAACAGCAAGGCCTTCTCTGCTGGCCTTACAAATATCTGAATCACAGACTGATGTTAATTATATTTTTTCCATGAATACTTATTAAAAAAATCCAAATGGTCCAGACATGTATTTCCTCATTAAAGCATTTAACCAATCACATTGTTGAGCAACCTTGTTGTCAGAATTAAGATGATAAATATAATGTATTAAAACATTCGATTTTCTAGTTATTTTTTTAAAGTGGGTGTATGTGTAGGAGGGAGTTCGAATAATGTTGATCTTTCAGACACTCCTGGATAAATTTTGCCCTGCTGAGAATACAGTGGCTTATTTGACCATGCAGTTTCCAAGAAACTTTGTAATGACATATCCAGCTCTGAGATTTGTCTTTGAACTACAAAAAAACAATTTATTAGACACGAAGAATTAATCGTTATTATTATTATTTGGGAACATTGTTTTATATATATATATATATATATATATATATATATATATATATATATATATATATATATATATATATATATATATATATATATATATATATTTTTTTTTTTTTTTTTTTTTTTTTTTTTTCCGTTCCTGTATTTTAAAATAGGTTGTAAGGAGCTTCTTAATCCTTTTGGCAATTGAGCCTTTAGAAACATAGACAATGGTATATAAATATGCATGCACCATATGGCTGTACCAGTACTGGTACAAGGTGTGTCCAGAAGGTAGATCAGGATCAATATATCATCTGTTTCTTACATCAGATTTTAAGATGTAGATTGAATAATTACAGGACATTGTCCAGAGATGTAGAAAGAAAGCAAGCCAGAGAACTAAACCATATTTATTAAGGTAAAACCCCTTATAAGGTCATCTAAAATCATTTTTCTGATCCATTAGGTAAGAAAGAATAGAAACTTCACTATAGCCACCATTATTAGATGCATAGCAAGTTGAATATTTATTAAATATTCTTTAATATTTAATACCAGCAATCTGCTGCTGTAGTTCCTCACATTTGCACTTCACAGAATATCCATTTCTGTTTAAAATAATTATAAGCAAGATGCTGCTGAAATGCAAAGTTGCAACCTGCACTAGTATGAAGATTACTGTTAGCTTCAATGCAATCATGGCATTTAGGTCAATGCAAAAAGACATTGATATCATTCTATTTACTTTTTGTTTTTCAACAGAACAATTTTGACTGCAGATTTATGTAGTGCTTGTGGTGGTGATATGTGCAAAAAGCTGTTATACTGTTTACTTGTTGTGTTGCTTCCGTTATACTAGACTATATTGCATAAATAAAATCAGGAAGCCAAAAAGTTTTAGTGAAGAATATACAAGAAGCTGCTGTGGTTTTATCAAAAGCAAATTCTTTGTTTGACTCAGCCAGCAACACTTCCTTTTGGGTTCTCTGACCAAAATAGCACACAGTTTCAGTAAAGCAAGTATCTACCTCATCAGGCATTTGTTTAAAAAAATATATAAAACGAAAAATTTAAAAAAGAAAGAAAGAAACTATTGCACTAATGCTGACACTTTATGTGTTAGAACATTTAGCAGACAGCTCTTTTTTTATTTAACTTATGTACATGAAAATTATATTCAATTTATTTCAAAATTTTCCTTTAAAAGCAAAGTGTTTTACTGTATATACTTAGAAAAAGCCTCCTTTCTGGTTCAATCCGTTCTTGATAATTCTTACTAATCTATTTTTTTACTAATTCTAAGTAATCATATATTTTCAAAGAACATGTCCTGCTGTATGGGATTTCACATCATTATTTTGAATTATCCAAAAGTAGTCAAATGAAAATAAATAAAGTTAAATAAAAGAGCAGATTCCACTCAGAAACAGCTTGGGACTGTCTTGTTGTGAAGGTGGGCCTTTGAGCTTACCATTGAGCCAGTCTTCCACTTAAATAGTACAGCACTTCAAAGTACATTTTAAAAGCCTTTAAATTCCCATTAAATTCACTATATGCTAAACAGCATTTATTCAGTGCAAATTCAAGCTTGTGACTGACATCAGTGACAATAATGTCAACTGAAAAGATGGCATCTGTTGAAATGATGTCCCCTATGGGAAAAATTGTTACAGGTTTACTGCCAGTAAATATTACAAACCATTATGTTTAACAATACTATTTTCTGTAAATCCAATTTTCATGTAAATGTGTAGTTATTTGTGTAGTTTAAGCTTACTTATCATTGTATGATATAATTTTTCCTTTGCTGTTTATTTTAAGTAATGATGGGTGGGTTGTGTTTTAGCATGATCAGTTCATATATCGCTATGGTAGTTCTAGTGGTGTGTTTATGCTGTTTAAAGTTTTTGTAATGCAGCAGTGATATAAAGGTAGCTAAATCTTTGAGGTATTCCTTCTAAGGTATTGCTGGTGCAAAAGTACAAATTGCATATCCCAAAAAGTATTTTTGAATATTTTTTTATTATGATTATCTCAAGAAAATTTGTAGATACAACCACAATATTTCCCAAACACTTTATCTTACCTTTATCTTTAGTACTCGCTAATCAATTAATTACTAAATGGACTGTCTTAAATTGAAGTAAGGATTATGATTGAGAAAAAAAAGGAGAATGGAGAAAAATAGTTGCAGCAATTGCTAAGCTCAAACAAAGAGGCACAATGAATACAGAAGCACATCTCCAAACAAATAAATATGGGCTCAATAATTGTGTCAGAAGCATAAAGGACTAACGAATAATGGAAGCATCTGAGCTGGGATAAAAAAGACTGCCTATAGATATCACTGTTAGCCGCTCACTCTTCCCCGGGAGATCAGCTACGCGGGAGGAAATGCGTACGCCGTCTTGCGCCTGATGAGCGTTTCCCGGGAATCGGCTACGCGGAGAAGAATGCGTACACCGGTCCGTCGGGTCAAACACTCCCACGGATACAACCTGCATGGGGCTATTGCTCAGCGCCGCACCGTGGTTGAGCGCGGTAGGAGAGTTCGGAGAACACCGGGCATAAAAACAAAACAGATTTATTATTAAAAATGGTGTAGGGACACCAACAGAAAGGGGGGAACGAAACAAACAAACTAACATCGGGATGATACCGAAACAAAGACGTGCACCGGGAAAATGGAAGACGGAAACTAAATACAAAAAACACCCAGTCACGTGCACAAAATAAACCAATCACCCAACGGAGACAATGAGTATCTTGTGACAATCACTCCCCATTAAAGTATTTATCTTCTACTTAAAAATGTTAAATTAATTTTAACTGACTATTAACAAGTTCTTTATTTTTATGTTCAAAAAAGCAAATATCATCTCTATTTTGTATGATATTTTCTGTAATGTTCTATCTTATTCCAGAATTTTTTGGTTGAAAGGCAGGAAAACACACTAGACAGTTTGGCAGTTTATTACAGTGCAGACACACAAAAACATTCGTACACACATTGACATTTAGCAATAGCAATTTTGTATCACTAGTTTACCTACAAGCATGTTCCATCTTGCTATAGCTTTATTGCAATGACTTGCTTCTTGCTGTAAGGCAATTGTATTGCTGTTCAGGTCATATATGATAGTATATTTACTTTACTCCTTATTTTTCAATTAGCAACAAGCAGTATGTCTTTGCAACTGCTTTGCCACTGTCTTTCTGATGTAAGCGTTGTGTTAGCCATATGCCCCAGCAAGTCTTAATGCGCCTACAAAACATGTTCAAAGAGGCACCATTGAAGTACCACGTGACCCCTACAAACCATTTTTTACGTGACCCCTACAAACCCTACACTTTTTTTGAAAAAAAAAAGGCGTTAACTTCAGAAAGCATTCACACCCCACAATGAATTATCAAAAAAAATAAATATAAATTTAAAAAACTGGCCTGGTCCTCAAGCAGCTGCATCATCGGTGCTGAGACAATAAGGGGATTTTCTGTCCAACTGTGGGCAACTACACACAAACTGTGGCCGCACCCCTTGAGTGATCACAATAACTTATGTCTTAGCACTGATTCTAAGAGGCTCTAAACCTTAATCTGCTCAGTGCTAAAAATTATAATAAGCTTCAGGTGCATCTGCAGGTAAAAGAAATAACAAATAGACTATTGCAACAAAGTTTAGTCCTACATTGCCACCATATTTGTGGCTAGAGAAAAAAAGTCATGGATTACAATAATCTTTATCCTAAATTGCAGTTTAACAGGTTTTTAAAAAGTTTTTAAAAAATGCCTCAAACAGCAGTAGAAAACTTTAGAAAACAAAGAAAATAAATTTTTATTTCTTACCAAATTTCTTACCAATACCAAAGATCAAACCCTTTTTATAAGTTTCCTGCATCTCTTTCTAGAATTATCATATACTATCATATAATTTGCCTTGTGCTCTAGCTTTGAAGGTTGCCTTCTCCTAGCAGCTGTTTAAAGGCCTTGCCATATTACCAGATTTAGATGTAGACTCATTATGGGTCATGTAACAACCCTCCAGTGTTTTGTTTTTAATCATTTCTGAATGCTTTCTGAAGTATGCTTAGGGTCATTGTCCTGCTGAAAACCGATGATCTTGGATTTTGTTACTAAGCTCTACATGGGGCTTTGAAATTATTTTCTGGTTTGCAGATTTCATAAAAATATGCAAGATGAAGCCAATTAACGGTCCCAGTCCTAAGCTTTTAAAAACTAAAACTCCAAGATTGACAGGGTTAGGATATTGTATTTATGGGAAATCACATTTAATCCGCCCTACAACATGTATGTTATTACAGCACGTGGCTACCATTTCCTGTGCTAGCTGCTTTTTTGGTACCACTACACCACTATTCTCTGGCAACATAGGGTAGTCTCTTCAGTCCCCCTAAAAGAAAGAATAGGTGGCAGATTGTAAGCTGCTAAGCCACTGCTGGCAGTTGGCAAAAGCTAGTGCTGTCCATGACACTTGTTCTCTACTGGCTAGGAGGTACAATTCTTGCCCCTATTACGGTGCACTTTTTCAGCTCACCCTAGTGTCTCGGCATGCTTGGTGCAACAGCACTATAATCAGATCTTTTATTTATTTTGAAAAGGATCCGTGCGCTGTCTGAGATAAACGTCTTTGTCAATTGTTGGGTTCGCTATGAACACATTTTACCAGAATGCCATGCACATAACACATAAGCCCAAAAGAAAATATAATTGAAAAAGTCTCAACATATTAAGCATGTCCCAATAATTGGCTTTTATACTTGCTTTTTTGTTTTGGTCATTGACACACAGCAGCATGACTCTGTGCTTTGCCATGGTGATTATGCTCAGATGCATCCATGAGTCGTTACCTGCAGATGTATCTCAGCTTAATCACTATGGCAAAGCACAGCATTCTAACCGCTGGTGTCACATTACATAACTTTTTCAAGCAGATCGCTTATTCGCTACACCTGCAGGTGCATCTGAAGCCGAATATTTTCCCAGCGTTGAGCCTTTAAATAAGCTTGCAGAGCCTCAGTTTAACACTGGGATATTAGAATGCATACATTGCATCAGTTAGATTGAGCACAATATAGACAAACTATTGGATGGTTTGACAGGGCTGTTTAAACATGTAGCAGCTCTGTAATTCTAGGTAGTTGTAGGCGGCACTGCGCTGTAAGTCATGACACGGTTGTTGAATAGAAGACATAGTAGCATACTGTAAATTACATTAGATGCTGGTGATGACCCCCCCCCCACACACACACACACACATTTCAATATGGGCGTACATAATTAATTATAATGTATTATGTGTTGTTGTTTATTTCACATATTTAACTAAAGATTGTTAAGACATTCTATCTAAATTACAATTTACAATGTCAAATACAGTACTGAAATCAACAATTAAGATTATCATTATGAGCCCAAAATATTATGATGTCCTACATAAGTGCCACTGTAAATAGTAGTGTAAAGTTCTGAATCCACAGATCACTTAAATCCCTTCTATACTTATTGACTAGATGTCAATTCTTCATGTACTTTACTTTTTTTATTCTTTTACAAAGAGCCTATGGAATCAGGTATTTAGTATGTCTTAGCTGTTAAGAAAATACTGTATATTTGGTACTATTAGATTTAAAGTATGATTATGTAACTTTTAAAGTAGTTAGCTCATGATCACAAACAGCATTAAACACTGTGTAAATTAAAGACTTTAAGGCAGCACGTTCCTATTTCTGGCTTGTTTTGGCTTAGAATTGTGCCACCTAATTGTTCCTCTTACAGTATATTTCCTTTTCCGTTAAATTTTTAAAAATACACAGTGGCATTTGTATCTATTGTCCTGTCTGGTATGTTTTCATGCGTGCCTTTGTTTTTTTAGGACTTGTTTGTGCTAGCTGCTACAGCGTCTGTTTGTGACGTTGTACCTTTATTCTGAAAATAGGAGGGAGAAAGAGGTGGGAGGGCAGATTCAAATTGGGGTGGGCTGTTTCTGTAAGAAGTTAGACTGTGCTTCTCTAAGTTGGTTCAAAGACAGCATGCAAGGTCAGGTCCAAGACTTAAAGCAGTAAGTGCTTTATTGATAGAAAAGAAAAACAAACTGCATGCATTGACTTATTAATAATAGAGAAGGTTTGTGTTTGTTTGTGTTTATGGGTCTGAAGTCCTCATAGTGATTCAAGATTGTTTTTTTTAATAGAAAAGGTACCCTTATAAGTATATATGTTTTATATTTATGTTTATTTTCACATTAAGGATTCATTTGTACAGGGAAATAAAAAATAGAATTCCTCATATAAAGAGCACAGTGCTGTGTTGGGCAGTATTTGACACACTCGAGGTCTCTACAATAATTATACAGTAATTATATATTTATATGTATTCCTACCACCTTCATAGTTCTTATCTAAATGTATTCTTTAAAAGCACAGGTAAATCCCCCACCTATATGTTCACTAAAACATGCTTCTCTTGTAAATAGTCCCATATTTACTCCAAACAAATGGCCTATCGCCCACCAATACCACCAAATTATTTTTCTTCAAAATCCATTCTGCCATAGTATTGTTTTTAATTATCAGACCCCAGAAATTATTATTATCGTGTCTGACACAGCAATTAAAACTTCAGGTCAGAAGCACAACAAGCGGTGATCAGTGGTGAAGCTGAGAAGTTTTAATTAGACAATCAGAACCATTAATGCACAAAAAAGGTGAGCACTGGGAAATTAACGTGAACATCTTAATCAGGGTTACCGACTCTGAAGAGGAGTCAAGTGAACAGAGAGCAAAAAACAAATCATTTCTGCACCACTGGGACAAAACTCAATTAAATGTGCATGCAGAAAATTGAAATTTAGAGCATAAGCACAGACTGCTGGAAAAATTACAGCAAATCTGGACATAGGGTCGTGGGCCTGCATATTGTTATTCTTGTGTAATAAAAGTAGAAGAGGGGCCAGATACTAAGGTCTGAAGAAAAAAAAAACATCAGTAGCTTTACGCTCTACTTCCCCATTTACAACAAACGGGGCAGTGCAAGCAGTAAATTTACAAAACAAAAGAAATTAGTGTTATTTTATGCTTTAAACACACACACACCATCGAAAATGGCTGTTTTGAGTCTATTGTCTGTTGTGCTTTATTACATTTATTATTTAATTGGAGGTTTTACCCTGTCCACACTAATGTCTAAAACATTAAAAATGCCTTAAATAATATCACTAATATTCTTCATAAGTCAAAAGCAAGTAAGTAGGCAGATATAGATTTCACCAGTATAGTTTAGAATTATGAAATGATGAATCTATTGATTATTATTGTCTGGATTCTTCTTCTACTAAAAAAAAAAATAGGTGAAAGAAGAAAGGAGAAGAGAACTCTGCATGTCTAAACAGTCCTTAACATGCATTAACCATGTCTGATTACAGTTATCGGACATACACAGAAATAATGCACATTCAACAGCATTATTAGTATATGAAACACCACTTGACTGGGCATGATTCTTACAAATACAAATAAAGTTTTACTAAGACATGGAGAGTTGGGACCTATTGTACATTTACATTTAGTCATTTAGCAGACACTTTTATCTGAAGGAAATTACAAATTAGATATTTCTTCTTTATTTAAAGTATATTGTATTGCTTATATAGTTTAAGTATTATAATAATAATAATGTAATATAGAAACATTATTACATCCATTCATGTCCTGCAGTCTTTTAGTGAAAATCTTGTGAGAGTTACAATAAATATTTTTGTATATATGCAATTATCCATGTTCCTTTATTTATGAATTTAGGTAAATAAGCATGTGTAAGTAGCTCAGAGATTGAATCACTGCGGTTTTACTAAAATGAAGAGATGCAGGTTAGTGTGTAGAAGTAAAATGACTACTGCTTGTTATACCTACTTTGAATACAGCGATGCCAGTCCTTTGAGAGTTGGAAAACATCCCATGTGTGAGCCTGTGCTTTCATCCACATCCTTAGTAATTTCACCACACTGTACACTATTATACAGATAAAGGAAAACAACAGGATCACCATAGTGATTGTCATTATCAACATAAAAGCTGGTAAAACAACAAATCAGTAATAAAAAATGACTAGACTAAAACCTGCTATGACTAAACTAAAACCTTAATTTGCTTAATAGGCTTCTAACATTTTTAGTTAATATGTTTATTGTTGTTTTTTATTATTAATTTTATTAGATTTATGGACATGTACTGCTTTTTACATTATTGTATTATCTTCAGACTAAATACATTCTAAATATATATATATATACACATACTTGTTGTATAATGGAAATAAATCCCTGCTCATGAGATGTTCAGGCTAAAGTGTAATTTATTATTTTCAGGAAATCTCTTGTTAAAGTATGTAAGAATGGTACTGTAAACAAAAAAATGACATGTATCGTTACACCCAGATGACCCTGAAGTGTTGTGTAAAAATACCACGAAAATTTATGTCTTCCACTTCCTAATAGTTTTTACAGCTGATTTTATTCCCAAATTACTGCATGCTTAAGTGTGAACCTTTCACCTCAGCCCTGGAATTGTCCAAGGGCAGATACCTCTCTTTAGTAATGTTTAGTTATGACTAGTGTGTGCAGCATGGAAAAGTGCTCAGTAGATTATTGCTCAGCTCATTGTTTCTAAAAGGAAGGGCAGAGCACAAACACAGCAACTGAGAAAGCAAGTGCCAAGGCAAAGCAGCCCCCAGCATGTTGTCTGACAGAGTGACAACCTATTGTGCGTATGATTCAACTGAACAGTAATAATTACAGTTTATTTTTTTAAATTACAAAAAACTTTTACACCTTTAAAATAAAAAGAAAATTTTTACACCTTTGAAAGGGATTTGCTTATTAGGATTATGTAATTTTACAAAAAAAAATGTGTCCTGTATTAAGCCACTATACATAGGTTTGTGTTAACTTTATTACTTTTGTGTTGAAATTTATTACATAAATCAATATGTGATGTAACTGTATTCAATATTAGTGTGTAGATACATTAAACATTATCCAAATTTACTTGTTTTCCTTGAGACAGTTATTTGTTATTTATTTAATACAAGCATTATTAGTCAACATAGACAATTTTTTTTTTACCATCTTAAGATTTGGATGTACTGAAAATTAATAATTACCGGTTCAAACAGACAGTGTGATTCAAAAAGAAAATGGTACATGTGTCTATAATTATGTTTTAAAATCAAAAAGCCTGATCCGACCTGGCACTAAGACAATAAGAAGTTAATAGATCAAAAGTGGACAACACAATAAAACATTTTAATGAAATGTCATAAATTAGTTAGACATGTCTAATAAATTATGATTTGCACAGAACACTCTGATATAAAGACTACAAATACATACAAAGTAAACATAAACATTCTAGGATGTTTACACTGTGTAGCTATGTTCAACAGGTCAAAACAAGTTCCAGATAATATATGGAAATGCATTTACACTTATTCTTGAAACTACGGCTTGTGTAATATTCACAAACTTTATTTACTTCGTTAAAAAAAACTTTACATATTTTATATATTAAGCTTGTGTTGCAGGGCGGCACGGTGGCTTAGTGGTTAGCACGTTCGCCTCTCAGGGCTAGGGATTCCCGGGTCAAATCCCCATCTGGGTGGAGTTTCCATGTTCTCCCCGTGTCTGCGTGGGTTTCCTACGGGTTCTCCGGTTTCCTCCCACAGTCCAAAAACATGGATCAAGTTAATTGAATTCTCAAAATTGTCCCGTTTAGAGTGTGTCTGTGTGAGTGAGTGTGTGCCCAGCGATGGATTGGCGCCCTGTCCTGTGTCTATCTGCCCAGTGCCCGAGACGTTCTCCCCTGGATGGGCATGGGGAACCCTACCGCGACCCTAATAGAGGATAAGCGGGAGATAATGAATGAATGAATGAAGCTTGTGTTGCAGGCTGCCTTTTACTAATTCAAGTCACTACTGAAGTCATTCAAAAATTTTATTATCATTTATATCACATGTGGTACATGAGACAAAATGAAACTATGGGTCACGGACCCCGATTACCCTGTTCTTTTAAAGTTAGACCTAAATTTAAATTTAAATAAGAAATTGCATTAAGTACACCTTAATATTTTACATTTATTAAATTCATAGGTTTGTACAAGTTCCATTTAATATGTGGGTTTATTACTCCTCTTCCTTCTTTTCAAATTATAATTACATTTGTGTATATTTGCATATGAAGCAGGAAAGTGACATCAGAACACACATAGTTACTTGAGGTGCATTTCCATGCCAGGTGTAAACACATGTACTGTACCTGTAGCTGTTCATTTGTGATTTGATTAGTGAAATCACATTGAAACGACCTAAATTCTGAATTGACTTAGACTGATTTTAATTCGACACCTTAAATTGTACGTTTTATTTTACACATTCCTGTGGAACAGGAACAAAAGATTTATTTGTGTTCTATAATGTGTTTAAAATCTGAAACAAACATTGGCAGTTTTAAGATAAAAGAATATCAAGCAAGCTATGTGTGTACACTAGTGCAAATTCTCTGAATAGTAGTTTACTACAAATGTTTTTCCAAGCAGCATAAAGTACCATGTCACTGCCAATTCAATGCAATGCCCTCTGACAAGAAACCCTGTCAGTACACTAGTGATCTCCTGATTGTCCCCTTTGGTTAAAGCTGTCATAGCTAGGGCTGCACCCATCTCAGAATTTGACCCTCAGATATACAAATCAGATTAGTCTAGTTGAAAAAAATCATGTAATTGTTCTTTCTCAACAAAGAAAACATGAAAATTGTCACTGGGTAAGCAACTGCTAATGTGACAATTGTGACATGAATAAACCTTAAAGAATCTCAGCCTTATTATTTCTTTAAACCTTATTACTAAAATAATCCAAATAAACAGGGGTTTTCTATGTGTCAATTTCTTTTGAGTTTCTTTTTTTGCTTGCTTAAAAAAAAGAAAGTAAAGATTACATCTATGTAAACATTCATTCATTTATTCATTATCTTCCACTTTATCCTATATATTAGGGTCGCGGTGGGGTTCCCAATGCCCTTCCAGGGGAGAATATTTCAGGCGCTGGGCAGATACACCCAGGACAGGGCGCCGATCTATCGCTGGGCACACACTCACTCACACAGACACGCACACATACAAACTCTGTAAGAGGCAATTTGGAGAACTCAATTGACGTGATCCATGTTTTTGGACTGTGGGAGGAAACCAGAGAACCCAGAGGAAATCCATGCAGACACGGAGAGAACATGGAAACTCCACCCAAATGGGGATTCGAACTGGGAATCCCTAGTGCTCAGAGAACGTGCTAACCACTAAGCCACCGTGCTGCCTCTATGTAAACAAGGCCATTTAATTACAGATTTACTTTGAATAGGATTAAAGACAAATATCTTTAATATCTAAATATCTTAAACTTATAAATGTATAAAACTTTCTCCAGCTTTTAGAGGCCTGTGAAGTAATGTAAAGTACATGAATCCTTTACATTTATAGGTTCTGGTTTCATTGTGCAGGTTTCACATTACATCTGCCACAAAACAAAAAGCTATTGATCTTTTCAAATTAAAATAACATCTGTGTTTATTTACATGCAAAAAAGGAAAGTGTGAGCCGATTATAAGTGGTCAACCAAGATACATTTCTAATGCCAGATGTGAACACACACACTTAAAACTGTCTTTTTCTAAAGCAAAGTCACATTTAAGTAACAGGGTTGGAACTTTAATAATTTTTTAAAAAGGCACTGACTTTTAAAAAAATATTTATAGTTACATTTATAATTTTACGTTGTAGTAAAATAACTTAATTAACTTAATATAACTTAATTTGTAAGTATAAGGCAATAACTTTACCCACAAAATCATCGATTACTGTCCAATTTTCCATCTGATTTAAATGCACCCACTCTGTGTTTTTTTTCTTTAATATTTTTAAAATTATATTCTTATTGAATTCTCAATGTCTTAAGCAATATTCATTTATTCATTATCTCCCGCTTTATCCTCTATTAGGGTCGCAGTGGGGTTCCCCATGCCCATCCAGGGGAGAGCGTCTCGGGCGCTGGGCAGATAGACCCAGGACAGGGTGCCAATCCATCACTGGGCACACACTCACTCACACAGACACACTCTATATGGGGCAATTTTTAGAATTTAATTGACTCGATCCATGTTTTTGGACTGTGGGAGGAAACCACTAAGCCACCGTGCCGCCCGTCTTAAGCAATATATATAATAAAAAGATGTAGCTTATGTTATTATTTAAATGTAGATGTAGATGTAGATACAGTTATAAGTATTAATTGTCTAATCTTATGCTTTTTCTCCTTGTTAGCTGAAAGGGGTTTGTGCACTGAAAGGACCTCAGGAAAATCTACAATGGCTGCTAAAAGGAAAGGTGGTCTAAAGCTCAATGCTATTTGTGCCAAGTTAAGCCGTCAGGTGGTGTATGACTGTGGCTCTCAGAATGCTGAGGGAGACCAAAGCCTGGCAGACAACATTGAGTGGGGTAGCTCACACAATAATGAGGGTGACAGGTCAAACAGTGACTTTGCAAAAAGCTTGACACTGGGACAGAGCTTGGAAGATGACCAGAAAAGGCGAGAGGCCATAGAGAAGTGGGTTAATGGTGAGTATGCTGATGAGCCAGTCTCTTTGGATGGCTGCAAACAAAGAGGGCCTAAAACCAATGGAGGAGACGAGGGCCCTCCTGAAGGCGTGTATATGGTACAGCCCACGGGTTGTAGTGATGAAGAAGAAAACATTGAAGAAGGAGAGCCATTGTCTTTATCACAAGATGGCAGCTGCCATGATGACCAGGACTCAGATTATCCTAATAAAGAGACTGGATATCAGCCTTCCAGTGCAACACCCAACTGTCATGTTTCATTCTCTTCTTCAGGTATTATAATATCTTTCTCTTACTAAAATATTTTAACCTCTTACTTTACTGATAAATGACTAAAAAAAACTGTTGGGAATCAAATGTCATATTTAAACCATGTGTATAAAACATTTTTCTGCTCCCAAAATATGTTGGTGCTTTTCAGTTTCCCTTCAGGAAATGTGTGCTGTGATTGCAGGAGCCAGCTTGAGCATTATTTACTTGAATGTGCCATCCTATAGCATACTCCTTTCTCCCTCACACTAAAAAGGTCCTAATGCCAACTGGCTGCAGCCAGGGCTGTGTACACTGTGATCCATATAGCCAGATTAGTTTTTTCGACTTTGTTCTTGTTGTGGGATTTAATCTCACTAAAACTAAAAAGCACCAACATATTTTAGGAGCAGAAAAACATTTTATACACATGGGTTAAATATGACATTTGATTCACAACAGTTTTTTTCAATTGGGTATTTTATCCAAAATTCATTTCACTGGCTATTCTTACACCTTTCTACCAGCATCAACTTAAAAGCATAAATCTATCCTGCTTTGTATCAGTACTTAGTCATGTAACATCGTGAGACTTAGTACACTTTAAACTCTATAGTGATTAGTGATTCAGAATCACGAACAGTAACAGGAAGGTTATTCAAGTATCCAAGTGTGTTTATTTGTCATTCCAAACATATACAGTGGTGTACACAGTGAAACACCTTTCTCCAGGAACAAGGTGGTACAGTAAACTACAAAACACAACATGTGTGCAGTAGGATGTGCAATGCAAAACTATGATAAATAAAAAAGACAATTCACAATATACAGAACAATAATCAATACGTACTGGGAGGTAACAGTGCAGGAGGCTCTCTAGTATTGTAAGTTGTAGGTTGCAAATATATCATTGGTAATTAATGTAATCAGTGTAGTTTAGCAGCAATTTTGTCCATACATGTAAAAGTATACAATGTGTTTTAGCAACTACTTTAAGAAAAAGAACCTTATAGCAAAATGCTTTTATTTTATTAATAAACTTTATTTTTACTTAATGCAAAATGTACCTAGCAAGTGCAATTTAAATATCACAGCACTAATATAAAACTGTCTGGATCTAAATTCTAGTTGCAGCATTTTGAATCAATTGTAGTTAATTTTGTGATTCAGGTAGGTAGGTAGATAAATGAACTTCTGTGATCAGCTTACAGTTTTCATCAGTTTTGCAGTATGATTAAAGCTTTGCTGTGGTCAAGCATTTTGTGCTTAAGTCATTCGCAGTCAACCTCTCTTTTTTTCTTGCGTGATAGGCAATGTTATGTTCCTCCTCAGAGATATATATACAACAAGTATTATGTGTGTATGGATAATATATTATGGAAGAAAGTAGCCCATTTTATAAAGAAATAATTTATTATATTATTATTATTATTGTGCTGTTCTTAGATCGAAGACTTCACTAAATGAATTCCACTAGTATATTTTGACTTGTTTTTCTTGCTCCTGTTTTGCTAATTGTAAGTAGGGCATCTATAATGCCATTTTACTGTGTGGCTTACAATTATAATTTTTTTTCCTCTTCCTTGCTGCTGTCTTTTAAAGGCTGATATGAAGTGCAAATAATTATGCATATAAACATAGTGACTTAATTATCTCTCACAACATTGGTGACAATGTAATTAACAAACATTGCAAGATCAATGAGAGAAACTGCGACCTTCAAAACATTTAACTCCTCACTCTGTGGTTCCATTCACTCCTGTGTTAAGAGCACTAAAATATTCTACTGCAATCCTCTAAAATCTTGTGTCATTTACACATATATAAGTAGTGGTATAGAAAAATACAACAATTATTGTAGAGAGAAATATATGAACTATATGAACTTTGGCTTAATCCAATGAAATAATAAATAAAATTTTAAAAATAATCATTTGCAAATAAATACTTGTTGTTTTTGTTGTCAAATCGACCAGGTGATCATAAAACTCAATATTTATTTAACAAAACATTTAGATTTGGAATTATAATGGCTACTACATAAATTATAATAATAAGTAGCTTAAACCATATGTAAGTTTTTTTAGATAAAAGCATCTGCTAAATGACTAAATGTAAATGCAAACCAACTTATTTGCATTAGGATTCTAAATTTACAAAAATATTAAGTTCACCAAATGAGGTATGTTAATAGGAATTGGGATTAAATTCAATTAACTTATTAGTAGAAACTGTCCCTTTAAGTAATACTTTGGTGTGCTTCATCTTCGTAGTAATCAGTGCTTAAATAATTATCTCATCTCATTATCTTATACTTAATCCTTTAGAAGGGACTAGGGCTGCAGTGGTTCCCAATGCCCATCCAGTGGAGAACATTGATGTCTTCCTTAACCACAAACATAATACTACCCAAAGTTTTTACTAGCAGGGTTTGCTTCCTGCTAAATCTTCCACTTGCTTTTACGACTGATCATGGACAAAATTTACATAGAGCCTTTGGAAGAATGAAGATTAGTTACAAAAGAATCAAGAGAAATAATGTGGAAAAATAAATGCTTAAAATTAGTTTGTATAAAGGGTTTGGATTCTTGAACGTGTACTGATGGCAAACAATGCTAAAGTCCTCTAAACATAAGAGTGTATATTAATTCATCAGTGCTTTCTATAAAGCAATTGGACCAATTGTAACATGCCTGAGTAATATGGGCGGGTACTTGTAATTAAGTGCTCATGGAGAAATAGTGGCACATAAATACTACCGTTCAGGATATTGATATTAGATTCTCTCAACTAGATGCGTCCTTGGAAAATGATTTGAATTGCCTTGTTTGAAACATCGTGGTCATTCATTCATTCATTCATTCATTATCTCCCGCTTATCCTCTATTAGGGTCGCGGTGGGGTTCCCCATGCCCATCCAGGGGAGAACGTCTCGGGCGCTGGGCAGATAGACCCAGGACAGGGCGCCAATCCATCGCTGGGCAAACACTCACTCACACAGACACACTCTATACGGGGCAATTTTGAGATTTCAATTAACTTGATCCATGTTTTTGGACTGTGGGAGGAAACCGGAGAACCC